>VZTT01068634.1:9909-23018 GCA_013400855.1 Buphagus erythrorhynchus
AACCAACCAACCAACCAAAACACCAAACCAAACCCAAAAATAAAAGGCCAAACAAAAAGCCAAAAGGGAAAATGTGGGGGACTGGAATCCAAATGATTGATATTAATTCTTTTTCTTGTAAGCTTTGTAAGCTTTTCAGTCAACAGTAAAAGCACAAAAAGGACTACATATGTGAACACTGGTGACAGGTAGAGAGAAGAATTATTAAAATCCAGTAAAACCAGGATTCAGCATCAGGTGAAAGTACTTGAAGTGAAAGAGATAGAGATGACCTTTTTACAGTATTTGTGAGCTTCCTCAGGTCACAGAAATAATCTGAAGAGTATTATGAGAACAGACAAGAATGGTTACCTTAAAAAGCCTCCAGTTACTTCCCCTTTTAAGAGAAGAGAGATGGTGCTCAGATGTGATAGTGCTATATTAGACAATAAATATCTGCTTAAGGATGGCACAAACAGTAGGCAAAAGCAAGCCAGCATGGGGGTAACTGAGGGATTTGGCAGTAATGATGTGTCTGTGGGATGCTCTGTGATCTTCTCTTGGTAGAGACTCATACTACAGAGTTGTGTGCTTCTGGAGTTTTAACTAGCTGAGCACCATGCAGCGCATCAAAGCATGTAATACTGTACTAACCTGAATAATGCAACTGCATGTTCAAGGGAAAAGAGGGAGTTCGATGCCAAATGAGTGGTGAGGACCTCATGTGACATGGAAGAAATGGAGACCAGGGCTCTGCTTTTCAATCTGTATCTGTGGAACTGGATAATTAAAATCTTGTTTTTTCTGAACTGACTAGAAAAAATACCTTTAGCACCCCGACCTTACCATCACTGCAGGCCTTCCTGAGCGCATCAAAGCATGTAATACTGTACTAACCTGAATAATGCAACTGCATGTTCAAGGGAAAAGAGGGAGTTCGATGCCAAATGAGTGGTGAGGACCTCATGTGACATGGGGAAATGGAGACCAGGGCTCTGCTTTTCAATCTGCATCTGTGGAACTGGATAATTAAAATCTTGTTTTTTCTGAACTGACTAGAAAAAATACCTTTAGCACCCCGACCTTACCATCACTGCAGGCCTTCCTGAGGTGTGTGGGTGGGGACTTGATGGCTTGGGGGATCCCTTTCTTATGTCTTTGATGTTTCAGACTTGGTCCAGATACTCCTCATGCTTTGCCCTACCCAATGTTCCAGCTCTGTGGGTTGTGAGCAATCTGACAGCCTACCCAGCGAGCATCCCTGATGGAAGTCAAAATCTGGAGGGACTGGAAAGAGAAATACAGAAGCAGAATTGGAAACAGAGATAAGAATAGATCATCACAGGTAAGGCTGTTCAGAAGAGGCAGTAATTGTGAACTTGTAGAGGAATTAATAGAATGGAGAAAAGTTGGGCAATGTGCAAGTGAGAAAGAGGAAAGGGCCAATTCTTGGTGTTTGCATGAAAACTGTCTCAAACATCATTGTTCTCCTGTTATATCACCTCTTGGGAGAGACCAAGAAACTTTCCATGCTCTCTACAGCAAGATCTGTAAAATCTCAGTTAACAGAAGTGTTCCAGACAACAGAGTGACTAATTTCCCCACACCACCTCAATTCTGTCTCCTACCAAGTTCCTCTCTTTGAAGAGAGTTCTCATCTCACTGCACAGCAAAGCTCGCCCACATCTGTGATGCTTTCCCCGGAACAACAAAAACAGTAACAAAGGATGACAAACTGAACAGAGCCTAGCCTAACTGCATAATCAGTTGTTCTGTAAGCACAGGGGTAAGTCTGAATCACTCACATGAAAAATTAACCCTCAGCCCTTCAGTATTAGCCAGTGACTATCAACACAGCACTGAGACCGTAAATGCTCTTCTCAAGGAGAAATAGCTGTTAATTAAGCTGAAGTTGCATCACAGTCCAACCAGCATTAGGAATCCTTACTTCATTACAAAACATCATGGTTGGTTTTATTTTTACCTTAACCTTTCCTTTCTGATGAATCTTACTTCAGCAGTGGTCCGTCTCTAGCAGTACCCAGGCTATCGCAGTTGTGTTCTCTGGCTTCTCTCCTCCCTCTCAAAGAGCTGTCAGGGCAGCATAAGTGTGGTTACTGTGCTGCAAAGAGAGAAAAGGACAGTAACACACACACACGGACCTTTTTGGGAAAAAGGCCACTTTATTGTACAGACTGTCTGTATTTAAAGTAAGTTACGATCACTAGGACAGGACAGTAGTTCATTGGACAATTGGGGTAAACATCTCTGACCAAACATGTCTGGGTGCCTCATGAGAAAAATACCAGGTGTTCACTTATGTTATGAATTCCACTGTTTTTCACCATGTTATCATCCTGGGAAAGTTCCTCCCTAACTGAAGCTGGAGTCAGCTTGTCAGCCTGGGAATGGACTGGAGAGTCAAGAGAAATCCAGGCCTGAGACGAATCTCCAAGCTGTAATTCCCTAGCTCTCTGAATGTGTGTGTCCACACATAAGACATAAATTGGATGACAATGCTCTTTGGAGAAGTCATGGAGAAGTGTTCATTGTGGAACGAACACACATGTAGGGGAACATTTTGTTTAAAATCTCTTTATACTTGAGAAAAGTAACACCACTTGGCTTGCCACATGGAAGACATGCTGTTTTCCACAAGAAAGATTTTTTCATCCTGAATATTAGGTGTGGCAGTGGAGGACAAGGCATGAAGACATTGGTCATTGCAGAAGACAGTGAAATCTGTACTTTATCACATCTATCTCTGTCTACCAGTGTGTTAGTGTCTAGTGAAATAGGGGCATAAGAAGCAATTTCAGCTGGAGATTCTGGGGAAAATAGTTTGGAAGATGTGAAGGTGTTTTTGTAATATTGAACAACAAATGCTGCTGCTTAACCATCTGCTTGTGTGGGCCAAATGGTTTGCTTTGGTTTTTTGAACAGATTAGACGGTTTTTTTTAAAAAGAGATGTGGATTTTTTGCCACCACTGTTATACTGCATGTAGAGTCNGTGTGTTAGTGTCTAGTGAAATAGGGGCATAAGAAGCAATTTCAGCTGGAGATTCTGGGGAAAATAGTTGGGAAGATGTGAAGGTTTTTTTGTAATATTGAACAACAAATGCTGCTGCTTAACCATCTGCTTGTGTGGGCCAAATGGTTTGCTTTGGTTTTTTGAACAGATTAGACGGTTTTTTTTAAAAAGAGATGTGGATTTTTTGCCACCACTGTTATACTGCATGTAGAGTCATGTACCTATCCCTGTGATAGTATCTAATAGCAGATCCTGAAGTGACTTTGAGTGCCAGAAGAACATGGAAGGTGTCAGAGTTTACCTTTCCAGGAAAGGCAGTTTGGATCCATAGGCTGTTTCACCCTAAGAAAGTGGCTACATCAACCTGCTCTGTATTATGCTGTATCATGGCAATTCACCACAGCTACTCAAGGGTCTGTTTCTGACATGAGCTACATAGTCCATCTATGCTTAGGATGTCCCAGCTACAAGACAAATGAAGCTGAAATGGTGGTGAAGGTTAAGAAGGTTAAGTCAGTGTTGGGTGATAACATAGACCATTCAGTGCCAAAATCCATACTTTAAAATGTAGACCATTGAGAAATCATATAAATATGACTATTTGCAGCAGTAACGTATTCTTCAGGAATGATATTTCTGTGTTACTTTCCTACAACCAAAATATCCAGTTATGTTACAAAAAATAGTGACATTTCAGACAGTAATGAAAATAAATTAAGAATAAGAATTGCTGAGCCCTGCTTTTAAGGAGTCATTCATACATTTTAATAGTGTGTACATAACCTTACAAAACCTGAAATCTAAGCCACTGCCAGGTAATTGGATTTGGCAGACAGTCAGCATAGGTATGACTAAAAATGCCCATTGTTACTGGCCTGTAGTCAAATTTTCCTTGAGTTATGGACACAGAGTCTTGTGCTTTTAGTTCTGACGTGTCCTACCAGGGTATGTTTTATATAAAACCAGCTCAAAAGTGACCTGAAAATATGTGTCACTCTGGTTGACTTAATACAACGTGGAAAAATGTCCTAAATTCTTGAGATTATTAAGTAATGGTGGAACTTGAAAGAAGCTGGTACACTTCACATTTTAATTCCAATTTAATAGCTGTGTTGTTTGGTGGTGACAAATTCATTGGTGAGCAATATCAACCCAATCCAAAATACATTACGAAATGCAACTCTTGTTGGAGATAAAACTGGAACCCTATGTTTGTCTCTGTGTCCCATCTTAGCAATATATATATATATATTATATGTGTATATATATTTATATATACTTCCAGAAAACCTTACTTCTACTGAAAGGAGGGCAAATGTAAAGTTCTGTCTTCCCTCACTGGGCTTATGCCAACAAAACCTACAAAAATTAAAGTGGGAATTCTATCTAGATGCTGTCAGTTTTTTCACAGAACTGGAAGGGACCTCATGGCTTGTCTCTTCCAATCTCCTTCTTATTTTCAGTTTCTCTCCTGCCTCATACACTGGGAAGCTTTGTTGCTCTGGATGATTGTGGCAAGTAAATTCTAAATGGCCTTGTGCCATAGAAAGGTGCACAGCACTTGAGCTCTTGGAGAAGGTTCCTTCATTCTCTGTGGACCATCATTGAAATGGGAAGAGGCATAGATTTTGCCAGCAGCTTCTGCTAATATTTGGTAGGACAGGAACACTGCTGTTGAAAACTCATGTTCCTTTTACACTCTGTTAAGGAGGTTTCCTGATGTGTGCTTCTGCTGTGCCAAAATGAGGGTCAGTGGGAGCAGCAGCTGTTCACTCTCAGCTCCTTCTTCCTCCTTGGGAGTAGTGACTACAGAAATGATATTTTTTGTGTTTATTGACTTTATAGTGGATGGATTACACATAGCTTGGATGTGCAAACCTGGAGTTTGTTCATCATTTTGCTACATTTTTTTTCTAAACTACTAAGCAACTCAACTGGCAGTATCTAAAATGGATTTGGTCAATCCTAAAATGCAGCCAAATGTGGGAAAAAGAGCTGCTGCAAGGGTGGATTTGCCACTGTTTTGCCACATTACTTAAAATCCAAGTCACTTGGAGCTTAGAGCCACTGTTAAAAGAGTAATGGGAAGGAGTAGAGACAAGAAAAGCAGTTGGTGCCTCACAAAAAAGTAGGTACACCATTTTCAGGTATTTAGAACTATATACATGACCAGGAAAGACGTTTCCTCCCAGACCACTTTGTCTAGTTGACAAAGTTGAATAACATTTTTAGACTCATAGAATAATAGAATGATTTGGGTAACAAGGGATCTTAAAGATAACCTAATTCCAACCACCCTGCCATGGACAAAGACACCTTTCACCTAGAGTAGGTTGCTCAGACCTCCATCCAACCTGGCCTGGAATACTTGTGGGAACTGGGCATCCACAACTTCTCTGGGCAACCTGTTCCAGTCAGCCTCACCACCCTCACACTAAAGAATCTCTTTCTAACAGGTTATCTAAAATTACTCTTTTTCATTTTGAAGCCATTCCCCCTTGTCCTGTATACCCTTCTAAATAGTCTCCATCCATATTTCTTGTAGGCTCCCTTCAGGTCCTGGAAGGCTGCAATTAGGTCACCCTAAGCCTTTTCCAGTCTGAACAATCCCAGTTCTCTCAGCCTTTCCTTGCAGGAGAGATGCTCCATTCCTCTCATCATCCTGGTGGCCTCCTCAGGGCTCTCTCCAACAGGTCCATGTCCTTCCTGTGCTGGGACAACAGAGCTGGATGCAGCACTGCAGGTGGGGTCTGAGCAGAGCAGAGGGGCAGAATCCCCTCCCTCCCCTGCTGGCCACTCTGCTTTGGATGCAGCCCAGGACACGTTTGGTTTTCTGGGCTGTGAGTGCACATGGCTGGGTCATGTCCAGCCTCTCACCCCCCTGCACCCCCAAGTCCTCAGCAGGGCTGCTCTCCATCTGTTCATCCCTCAGCCTGGATTCATACCAGGGGTTGCCCCGACTCAGGTGAAGAATCTTGCACTTGGTCTTGTTAGACCTCATGAGATTTCCATGTGTCACTTCTTGAGCTTGTCCAGGTCCCTCTGGATGGCATCCCATCCTTCAGGTGTGTCACACCTCACACACCACTCAGCTTGGTGTCATCAGAAACTTGCTGAGGGTGCACTCAGTCTCTTTGTCTGTGTCAGTAATGAAGATATTAAATAACACTGGTCCCAGTACAGACCCTTGAGGGACACCACTTACCACTGATATCCATCGGGACTGTGAACCACTGACCATCACCCTCTGGATGCAACCACTCAATCTTCCATTAGATAATTTATAAGGCAGACATGTTACAAAGAAAAACAGCGTTCCTGCCTGACCTGGAAAAAATGATGTTCTGGTTCCAAAAAAGTTTACAGGTCAGATCCTGAACATGATAGTCTTATGAGTAGAACAGGAACTGAAGGCTACCCACATGTTTCATCATTCCTTGCCTAAATCCCATCTTCAGCTGTTGCAAATCTAAAATGCTCAGAGGAATGCTGTCTTCTCCTTCACCCTGCCATGATGGGTACAAAATATGTACAAAACTACAATTTCTTCTCTTTCTTTCAAGTTACCAGAAGATCCCTTGAATGTGGCATTAAATGCAACAGAAATCTGGTCCAAACAAGTAGCACAAAGATCCTTCAAAACAGGAGCACACTGTCTGCTCAGACTCAGGACGCAAGCACTAAATTTCCAGGGCTCATGAGACTGTTATTTCTTTGTGTATTTTTCAGTTTGATTGCCCTCTTAAATTTATAAATGTTTAATAAAATTCTGGAGCCGGACAGTGCCTTAATGGAAATTTAATGAAGAAAAGGACAAGCTATCTCAACCTCTGAATCTGCCAGAAGGACTGCACTGTCTGATGATCTTTTGGCTGTCTATAAATGTCTCATTTTTCTTTTTATTGATCTACATGATCTTTTCTTTGGCTTGACTTTCCCTCTGGAATTTTTTTTTTTTTACTTCAGATATATGTTTTAAAAATTCTCTTGTGTTTTAAGCTTCCCATTCTCTTCTTTGAAATTGAGTCTAGTTTTGCTGTTGTATTTCTTTATTGCTTTATTCAGGGATCTCTTGTGAGGGAACAGATCAAAATTTCAAGCTTGTAAGAGTACTGTTCCAACTGTAGTCTTCCATGGTTGTGAATAGCCATCTTCAAGCTTCTGTTACAGCTCAGAGGAAAGTGCTAACTGGCTTCTGGCCATTCAGAAGGTTGTATTAGTGCAGTGGTTGGAGATGCCAATGTTTTGACCATAGCAGATTAGTAAGAATCTTTAACCCTGTGGCACTGCAGCGACTAACTCACCTTCAGGTTAAATTCCAGTCACCTTCAAGTCATAAATCTCCCAGGTCTCTTCAATGGCTGCTTGTGTTTCCTCCCCAGTGTTTCATTCACTGACATTGATTTATCAGTTTTCCTAAAAGTGAAGGTCAGGGGAGCCAGGGACAGGCTATGCCTTAGCTGTGAATCTTGGAACTGGAAAGGCAATTAAGCTTGCACACATTTATAACTTGTATGAGGCTCATTCCATTTTCTGGGCTTCTCTAAATCTGCAAGCTCTGAAAATCTTCACAACTGGCCCTAAAGCATAGGTTTTCCCCTCTCTCTATTTGTTTTTAAATAAGACCTTAAAAAAGAGAAAATAATACAGCTGCTGTCAGTATTTCTATAACCAAAACCAGCTTCCAAACCCCTTATCTTCATCAGTAAATAGAAGTATCCCACACAATATATCCACAGTTATATATGTTCATGGCAGTTAATGGCTTCCTGTTTTGCAGGAGTTGCTTACAGGCTTCAGGACAATCCCTTCCCCCATTCTGCAGATACTAATATTTTAAATGCATTTGGGTAATAATTCTATTTCTATAAAATCCTCAAAGGAAATGACAGTCCGCAAACCTACATTAAAATAATATGAGGGATAAACTTAAACACACAGGAGCTAGAAAGTTGTGTGTCTAGTCATTCAAAAACCTAGGCTGACAATGTATAGTTAAAGTGCTGAGATATTGCACTAGAATGGACTAAATAATGGGACACACAACTTTTATAATTCTACAGGAATTAATCTGATCTCTTCATAGTTGTATTCTGGTTGTCAGGTAGTACACATACTGATCATTATTCTTAACATTAAAAATCATTGACCAACACAGTTTACCATCTTTGTGAAATACAGGACTCCGGAGCAAGGTTTAATTAAAAATGGATAGTATAAATATTTTAATTCTAGAGATTAGAACTATGTATTTCTGGAGCCACAGGAAGCAAAATATTAAATAGATAATTAAAGCATTTTATTTCTTATGTACTACATTGTTTTGGATCCTGTATAACTACCTGACTTCATTAATGTTTTTAAATAATACATTTAACGTCTTATGGCAGTCTGATACTTTGAGCTGTTTTGATAAGTTTACACAGGACTCTGATTATAGATTCTGTTGGATCCAGATTGTGCCCCATGCCAGACCTGTTTCATGCCTGTCCTGTCTTTATGTAGATCTCTGCTCTTGGTGATTTCCTGCTCTATGCTGGAAGTCCCAGACTTTCACCACTGACTGGAAGAAAAGCTAATAGCAAATAAACTCCTAATTTAGCACTCCTCTAAGAGCTTGTAGGTTAGTAGTCTCTATCAACTTTACATGATCTTTTCTTGATTTGAGTAACTGCGGGTTAAGATGTAATTTATTTTCATATCAAGTTTTAGACTTTGCTTAGCCTGGATGTCTTGTATTTACTGGCCATCAGACAATGTACAGAGCTGGACTGAGCATGAACTAAGAGTCCAGGGTCCACCTGCAGAGTGCTCATACCAGAGTTACAGTCACATCCCAGCTGGCTTCTTTCAAATGTTGACCCCATACACTTCAGATTCTGTACTGCATGCAGTGCTCTCAGCCAGTGACCCTCTAGTTCTGTGTTCAAGGACTATGCTGGGAATGATGTATACTAAACAGAAAATTTTGGTGTTGGAATATCTGAATTTCAGGTGCGTAGCCTTAAACTATACAAATTATGGTGATGCATGGAGATAGTGTGGTGTCCCAGAGGATGACTCAGAACTATCCATTGGGCTGCCTAGAGTTTGGGACATAAGCTCAGGGACTTTGGCACCTCGTATAAGGCTGCAGGAGCCTTTTTAGGTACCAGCTATACCACTGCTAATGAAGTTTAAAATGAGAGTTTTTTCTTTCCAAATAAATGATAAGATTTGAGCTCATCTCATTGATGACTTATTCAAGTAAGATAATTTTCTTTATTAACTATGTCTGTTTTCATACATTAAATCTGCCCTTAATGCAAACATATACTACCTAATTACACATTGCCCTCAGGGACAGAGAATTTATAGTTAGACTGCAAATGGAGTTCACATTGTATTCAGGAATTCATGAGAAGACAACTTCCTGAAAATGGTATCTACACAAAACCCAAAAAATCAAGGTAAGGAAACTCAGAGATAAGACTGCAAGACTGTTCAAGGAGCAGTTCTAACTAGGAATCAAAAACCTCTAACTCAGTGCTGGGAGACAGCTTCTCTGTACCTGAAGCATTCTATCTGGAAGTGAAACCAAGAACATTTGCCCTACTACTTTATGAACTCATTTACAGTTCTCCAGATGCTCCCCACATCTATGGGACATATAGAGCTAAGCAGTCATAATTGCTCTTTAAAGCCTGAAACTAGGGCAGATTAACTTGATTAGACTGTCATTAAGGACAGACAAGAACTCGAAGTTACTTCTGTCTCATGTGTCCACCCACACAGAGTACACCAGAGAGAATTTGGCAGCTAATATTGAATCATTCAAGCCCTATCGTTTAGGAAGAAAGAAGGACTGGGCTAGTTTGATTTGCATTTTAATTTTCTTGGAGTGGAAAAACAAATAAAAGAAATCAAAGAAAAAGCACATGGTTTAATATAGAATAATCAAAAACATCTGTAAGTAGTTCTGCTTTACTAGTCCTTTCAAGGGCAGGTATCTGGTTAATTTAGTATGGCAGCCTCAATTAAAGAGTCCCTAGTAGCATGTTGTGGCTAATTACTTACTGTTTACCAGAGCCTTTTTTTTTTCCTTTGAAAAAGGATCCTTCCTTTCTCCGAAGCATGCCTGTTTTAGATTGAATTTAGTACTTTGAGTCTGATTATTTAAATTTAAGATGCCCAAAGCAATAAAAAAAAAGAAAGTCAAATAAATGAATTTACACTCCTTGCCATCTGTTTAGCAGGTGAGGAAAGAACGTATGCTATTTTCTTAGTTTATTAGAGAATTATAGAATGCTTTAGATTTAAAGTGTGTTATAACAAAGTTAGCACTCATTATCAGTAGTTCTTAGAGTTTGTGTGCAGGATAGCAAAAAGAAATTTGTCCATCTGGAGTATTCACAATAGGCTTTGGGGTTTGTATACTTTATTACTCAAGGAAAAAACCTCTATTTTTTGTCATTTCCTTCTGCTCCCCTGAAGCAACTAGGTTATGTTACATTCTTCATGTGTTTAGTTCAACAACAATGAATATCTTATATCCATTTTAATTTAAAAAAATCCAGATGATTTATGGAAAATGAAAAATAATAATTTTAAAAAATTATGTAAAAATTCTGCTATGGCCCTTTACATTCAGTGGAAGAATTCTAAGCCTTCAGTGTAAATCCCAGAGTCTGACACTGGAGTCTAGCACACCCAAATTGCTTCAACATTTCCATTTTGCTATTCCACTTCTGCAGGGAAAACCTTACTTTTCAACCCTGCCAACCCATTGAGATCACTGAAAACAGGAGGAGTTGTTTCAGTTTGGGCATTCTTGAATATTCAACTACTTTACTGAAATACCTGAAGAAAACTTAAATAAAACTTGAGCGAAAATCTGTAAAGCATAATCTGTCCCAGGTTAAGTTATAAGAAAGTAGCAATCTCACCTCACAACCCTTCCCACTACCACAAGCACATTCCTGCTCTCTGCACTGCCTGTCTCCTGTCACAGTGTCCAGATTACATCTGCATTTAACACTCATGGAAAACCTATTTTCAGCTGCTTTCCACAGCCATGGTTGAGCCCAGGCAGGAGGCACACAGTTCCTGAATTGAGTTGTCATAGCTACTCTGAGCACACCAAATTACTAGAAAATTCTGACCTTTGGAGAAAGGAAGCCATGCTTCTAGATGTAACAGAGGGCTGGTTCTCTGGTTCACAGCCCAAGGGCAACACCTCTAGAAATCCCATACAGCAAAAAGTTCTGTTCACAGGGTTGTCAGTTATTCTGATTCAAAATTTAATTATATTTAAAGACATTTCAAGAGCACAGTTTGAAAAAAAATTCCAATGTTTTGTTCTGAAAAAATCCAACCCAAGTGGTAGAGTTGTTGGACATCCCCCCTGTTTTGCCTGCTTAAAATTTTTTGAAGAGCATCACGCAGATAATTTCTTTCAGCTTGAAAATGCATTTTTCAAGAAGAAAAATTTTCCCTGTGAAATTTTGCTAATCTCTCACATGTACAGAGAATGCAAATGGCATGAAAGATCCCTCCAGCACAGTTTTAAATATTTCTTTGCCTCTTAATGAATAACTTTACTGGTGTCAGGCACTGGTTGCCACTGGTTTTCCTCTAGGCATAGGCAGTTGTTTAGAGCAGCACCTCAGAACAACAAATTGGCTGTAGTGCTTGTTCTGTGAATGCTAGAACATTGGAAAGCCATTAGTACTGCTGGGACATGGCAATTTCCAGAGGCAGCAGTTACTGCTCCCATTCTCACAAAAGAATCAGCAAATCTGATTTTCCAGGGTTTTCCCCAGCTCCACTTCTTTAGTAACCAGTTTCCTCAATGGGATGTGATCCATTGTGGTTGGGCAGCAAAAATTCTTTTTCTTAGACTGCCTTGACCTTTTTTTATTTGCATTTCTCACATTACAAGGAATGTGAATGTGTGATGCCTAAATCAGATGAGGGATTGGACATCTTGTCTAGATTTAGGTGGAAACAAAGTGTCTATACTCCTCTTCATTACCTAAAAAACCCTCAGTTCTGATAGGGCTGTATGGTGGATCACCCTTTTCAAAGCAGGAAAACTCTGACAGTTTCCTTCCAAGTACAAAGAAGGTTCAAACCTGCATTTCCTCTCCTCACAGTGGCAGGCAAAGCCTGTGTGTACTCAAGAGGCCACTGCAAGAATGCTGGCAGTGTTTGAGTTTGAGGCATCACACAGTGTGTTACAAAAACTGTCCATGCAGGTGATAGAGGGGCCTGACTTATGTGGACACAGAGGGAGCCAGTGAATGCCCCGATAACTTGCTGCAGATTCAAGTTCCCTCCTGTACAGAAAGAACCACATTTCCAGCACAGGAAGATCCAGGACATGGGTCAGAGGAGTGATAGACACTGCATCGAGCTGCAGCCTTGTTGTCCAGTCACTTGAAGATATCAATCCATGCATGGCTATTCCAGCAACTTTAGGCAGCCTGAGCTGGGGCAGCCAAAAACAGTCACTGCCTTCTCCAAGATTGTCATGTATTCTACATAGATACAAGTCCTGTTAACTCTTGAGCATGATGCATTCATCACTTTTAACCTATCTGTAACCTCACTTGTGTGATGAAAAGAATTCAGAATGAAACACAAATAACTTTTAAGAAAGCCATACAACACCGGAAGGGAGATGTTGACAAAGAGCATTGAGATGTGCTTACAAAAGCTTTCTTCACTACCTGATTGTGACCATGGAAACTCGCTGATGCAAAACCCTGTGAGCTGCAGTCTGCTCTTTCAAGCCATTCTTATTTGATCTACTTTGCGGATAATCTCAAAGACTCTTCAGTTTATTGGAAAAACAATGCGGAGGTGGGGAATGCAGGCAACAGCAGAGTAACAAAGCATGAAGTACTTACTGTCTTCTTTGCCTCAGTCTTTAATAGTAAAACTGGTTGTTTTTTGGGTACTCAGCCCTTTGATCTGGAAGAGAATGAAGCTCTGTAATGTAAGGGGAAATGGTCAATTAGCTCAGTTGGTTAGAGCATGGTGCTAATAATGCCAAGGTTGTGGGTTCAATCCTCATATGGGCCCTTCACTTAAGAGCTGGACTTGGTGATCCTTGTG
>VZTT01068635.1:995-17860 GCA_013400855.1 Buphagus erythrorhynchus
CCCAGCCACTGCCCGCGCCCCGTCTCAGCGTCTCCCTTCGGCTGTGTGTATCTGATTGTCAATTTTCTTTCAAAGTTTATATTTATGAAAAAAAAAAAAAAAAAGGAAAAAAATAAATTCCGTGCAATAGTACAAAAGAAAACCACTGAGAGAGTCAGAATACAACCTGACACCCTGCTAGGGAGGGTGGTGGTGGCAGTTTAGATGAAGTGGTCTTGTTGAAGTAGTGATGCTGTAGAAAGGTCTGGTAGCTCTTGTTCTCTGGAATCCAGTGGGAAAAGGCTGCTGTGATGTTCCAAATCTCCGATTTGATGCGGGTAGGAAATGCTTGGCTCCTCCCCCTGGGCGGAGCATCTCCCAATGGGATGATGGAATTTTCTCAGCCATGCAGTGGGACTCCATGGCCCATGAACAGGAGATCTCTCCTGGAGGGAGGATGGGCTGTGGGAAGGATAAAGAACACTGCCCCAGCTGGTTGAACAGCTGGCCCATTAACAGGAGATATCTCCCACGGAGATCAGGATCACTGCCCCAGCTGGTTTAACAGCTGGGGACAGAATCCACACTTCTGGGCACGTCTTTACATTGTAACCTCGGACACAGCAACTGAGACCTTCCCAGCACCCCCTGCTGCCCCCACAGGACCCCAAAGCACAGGAACACATGGGACTTTTCACCTTTGTTCTCTCTCCCTCCTATGGAATCACAGGGTAATGAAGGTTTGAGAAGACTGCAGTTCGTCAGCCACCGTGTTCCCCACTGAACCACGTCCTCCAGAGCCACATCCACACGTTCTGGGATGTCCAGGATATTGGGATATCCCTTACAGAGGTTGCTGGAAAATTCCTTCCAGAGGGGAGACCCTGATTTCACCCTCAGGTGCTCCCAGCTCTCGTTTGGGGCACAGTTCCATTTCCCCTTTCCACCAACTGCTGAGACCTGGATGTCAATTTTACATTTGTTATCAGGAAGATGAAGAGCAGACTTTTTTTTTTTAATTAACTTTCTGTCCCCTGACTCGTCCCCAGGTGCTCCATGCACATCACTGTTCCCACTGCCTCCCTGTGACCGTGACCCAGATTGGAGCTGGGGCCATCCAGGAGGAGCAGGACCAGCTCACCTTGGGCAGCCACACTAGACCTGGCTTGATGGCTTAAGTTAAATCAGCCCAGAGGGCCCTCTAAGACACCTTCAGTCTGACTGGACCCCACAGCACAGGAAAATCAGGTGCCACCAGGTTTTTTTTGTCTGTTTTATATCCCACATCTCTACAGGAACACATTAATTTAGAGCTTCTTTCCATTAATGTTCACCATTGCCAGGTAAATTCCCATCACTCTGCACCAGCTGGGGAAAAGCAAACTGGTAAAACATGGGAAAGTTTAGGGAGTAAATGGAATTTAATTCCTTAAAAATCAAGTTAACTGCTTGCAAAATAAAATACCACTCAGAAATAAAGGGGAGGATATTTAGACCATAAGCCACAACCTGATTTTAACGAATTACTGAAACAAAAAATATTTGGGATGGGGAAAATTCTCCAGCAGGTTGTTTTCTAGCTCAGATTGGCAAGCACCAGGAGAAATGCCAAAGGTAAGATGAAACCTGAATTATTTAAATCAAAGGGATAAAAATGCTAAAAAAAGGCTGAAAGAACAGCGAGAGAGAGGAATATAAAATAATAGTAAAAAAAATGGTTGAGAAGAAACCAGTTTTGGGGTTTTAAAATCCCAACCATTGGGGTTTTGATGTCTGAGAAATATTACGGTTACAATCCCGAAACTGTTAAAAATTCCTGCAGCAGAACTTGCCTTAAAAATAAATAAATTAATAAATGAATAAATCTCAGCCCTCTCTTCTCCTAAACCACCATGGCTCCCACTCAAACTGTTTGTTTCATCCCAGGGCTGCTCCTCTGCCTTCACTGTACTTTTCCGAGGTTGGGTCATGAAAAAAAAATATTGTACCAAAAAAGAAGGAAAGAAAAAAAAAAAAGAGAGGAAAAAAAGAAAAGAAAAAAATAGAAGTACTTGGATCTATTGATTTGTGCTGTAGCAAAGCCCCTGACATTCCAGCACGATAAAGATATTGCTCTGGACCCTGTGTGCCTCCTCATACTTCTCCTCTGCTTATGAGGGTCTCCAAGGATGGTATTAAAGATATTGTAGTTCCCACTTTCTGACTCTGGGATATCAGCGAGATTCTCCTGTGTAAAGAATAATTATCAGCACTGCTGTTACCTCTAGTAAGTGTGTAATTACATGCTCTGTTTTGTGGGCTGTAGGCTGTGCAATTTTAAATTATACAGTAATGACAAATTCTCCCTTTTTCACCACCTTCTTCCAAATAATAATCATCATCATTATCAACGTCATAATGAAAGAAAGAGCCTTCTTCTCTGGTAGCATTAGCAGTTTGTGTTTGCTTGTGGAATTATTTTTAAGGCTGAAAGGAGCCTTGAAATCTAAAATTTTTTTGCTGAAAAAGAGAAGCAGGTTAATATGGGGAGAAGGGGAGTGAATAAAAGCACAGAAAGAGCCTGAACAGGGAGTGAGGGCAGGTGTGGAATTCCAGCTGACCCCGTTCATCCCACGGAATCTGCCCTGCTTTTATTGGGACAGACTCCCAATAAATAATAAAAAATAATAATAAATAATTCCGGGATGGTGTCCCCAGAAAGGAAAATCTCCATTGCCAGCCCTTAGTGGGGATTTCCCTGGAGGGAAGCAGCTCTGGGTGAAATCAGATTCATTCAGGTAAATTCCCTGGCTGAGGGAATCATCCCTGGTGTGATGAGCCCTGGCAGTGCAGGGTGCCTGTCCCTGCTCCAGGGTCAGATGTCCCAGTTTGGGGATCCATATTAAAACCACAATAAAGGTTTATTTAAACCACATATAAAGACCTGAAATGTAATATAAAGGCCTTTATATAAAGGCCACAATGAATGTTCAGGCATTGCTGGGAGCCACCACGACCCTGCTCTGTGCCCACACAAAGAAATTTATTTGCACTATTCAGGAAACAAGGGATAAACCCCAAATTCATTTGCAGCTCAGAAAAGGAGAGAAGCCTATTTCTCCTAAACTCTTCAGCTGCTTTATTCATCCTGAAGAGAGTTAAAAGAGTTGATATTTGCTGCAAATTTGGTTCACGGCTCTATTTTTATTTTCCTGCTCCCACCAAGGTTTACATATATTCATGTCTCCTTCAGGGAAAGTTTTATAGTGATTACTGGGGAGAAAGCCAAAAGGGACCTCTATAAATACACCTCAAACCACTCCAGGATTTAAATCAGATCATTTCTGTGGGTTATTTCAAGGATGGGGCTTGCAGGGTGTCCTGGGGAATGCAATGGTTTGGATCCAATCCTCAATGAAATTCTGTAGGATTGTCACGAAATGGAAAATTCATTATGGCATTATTTACTAATTGGGGTTTTTTTTGTTGTTGTTGTTGCTGTTGATTTCCAGCAGCTTTCATTCCCAATATGAGGAGCTGTAATTGCAGCACCATTCCCAAGAAAATATTCACAGGAGAAAACCAGGTAGGGTCAGGTCCTGAGGGCACCCAGGGGCTTGGGGAGCATTCTATCAAGTTAATCTCGCCTACAATGGGGACAAATAGATTAATAATTTGGGATTTTGGTTTGTGAGCTGCTCTTTGGAAAGGAAAAATGGTAGTTTTATTTGCAGAGCAATTACATGAGATTATCTGGAAGCCCACGACTGTGTTTTATGACTCAGGCAGTGAATAACTCTAAAGGCATGGAAACAACCCGGGCTTTTCTTCAACTCCATTCCTATTATCCTGCTAGGAATGAATTCTCCCACTGCAGCCAAATTCTGAGGCTCTGATCAGGCAACATCCCAGGGCTTGGAATGAGCTGGACTTTAAGGTCCCTCCCCAGACCATTCTGGGATTCTGGAGATAAACAAAGAGCAGAGAGGTCAGTGAAGAACAGAGAAGGGAAAACACCTTCAGGCACGAGGGAATTGGGTATGGAAGCAGCCCTGGAATTCCAGATTCCCACCTCCCATGGCCCTGAGGGATTGAGCTGTCTCAGGTTTTTCAGCTACCAATGGAAGGACAAACCTGCCTGGACACTGGCACAGCCAGAGTAAGAGGTGTTAGAAAATATTTGTAATTTTTATGCTGTTCCAGGTCGCCTCTGAGGTAGAAAGAGTTTAACAGATGAGGCCAATTCATTGGATTTCGGATCAGTTTGTGATTAGATCCTGCTTCTCCAGAGTCTGTATTAATCCTGTTGTGGGTATCCAACTCAGCAGCCCAGGGGAGGAGCTGATCCCAGTGCCAAAGGCAGGGATGGGATCAGTGTAACTGGTATGGAAGTGCTGATCCAGAACCAGGAATCTGGGCTCACATTTCTACTGCTTGGTTCGAGGGAACAGCAGTTCTCCTCTGCTCATTCTCCCCAGGCCAGCCTGTTTACAGTGAGCAGGAGAAAAAATACTGTCATTGTTTCATTATATTTTTATTTAACAGAAAATAGGGAGAAATCGCCTCCTTTTCCACTATTTCAGTGTGTGGGATTTAACACAAGATCCAAAATGTTTCCAGCAGTGCTGAGAGCCATTTTCTCATCCTGTTTTACAGCTCTTTCAGTGTCACAGCTCTGATGTGGAATCAAGGAGGGCAGCTGGGATTCAGCTCCCTCAGGAACCCAGAGAGATCTGGGGACCAACTCACCTTGGAAAAATCCTCTCTGATAAACCTGAGGGAGGAAATGCTTGAGGGTGTTCTTGGATCAGCCTCAAAAGACAAAAATCCAGCCCTGAAAGAACAAGGTGAGAGAGAGGCACGACTGGGACACAAGAAATAGGAATTAAGTCAAGCATGCAAAATTGTCATTAAAATTTACCAGGCCAGGGACTAAATATCTGCCTCTGCCTTACAAAGCTTGATGGAGAGAGTCTTATAAAAATTAATAGGCACTGAGTCAACAGCAGTCTATAGGAATAAAACAGGATGCCATGGAAATTACCCCAAAATCTACAAGGACAGGTGAAGTTTTAAATACGTTTTCTTTTCTCATATGCTCATATTTTAAATCCTGCAACAGCAGTAAAAGCTTAAAAGAAGTCTAGAAGAGGAAATAATTCACCATTAAATGCTATGAAGATGCAGGGGGAAACACACTATTGTGTCTTGAAATATAAAACTATTTGTCCAGAGCTGAGAGAATTTTACTCCAGTGTTACATCTCAGATGAATCTGAATGGTTTTTACTGAACTTGAGAAATGTTTGAGGAAGTTCATGTGAATGGCATCTTTAATCTGTGTTTTTAGTGTTGGGTTTATTTTGTTCTGGGACACAGGAAAGGCTCTGCCCACACTTAACCACGGATACCTCACAATAAGGAAAAGCAAATCCTTCATAAATCAAGGGATGAGACCCAAATCAAGGATTGAGGCGAAGGGCTGAGATGCTGATTGAGATAGTAAGGAAATAAAAATAGAAATTTGAGCTACAAAAAAAGCAAAAAAAAAAAAAAACCCAAACCAACCAAACAAACAAAAACAAACCCAAACAAACAAAACAACAACAACAACAAAAAATTAAAAAAAAACACAAAAAAAAACAAACAAAAAACCAAGAAAACAACTATCACCAAAAAAAAACCCCAACCCTACAACTGCAAAAAAAACCTCAAAACAAATCAATGACCCCAAAAATCCCCAAACAAAACCACAAACACTTTTCCTGGTGCTTCAATTCCTCTTCTCTCCCAAGCTCCCCCTGTACATCCCAGTCTGACCACCCCAAGGAGGACCAGCAGGGATTTGTTTCCCCAGCTCCAGCAACAAAAGCTTCAGTTCTGTATCCTCTGGTGAAAGATGCCTCATAACTGCTAAAATTCATTAATAAACACCTTCTCTGCTCATATGAGTGCTTTTTAACTCTTCAAAAATAGCAGGAGGTTGTTCTCCTGTGATTTCCACCACAAATCCATATAAATGTTAAGTGCAGGTTTTTTTTCCCTGGCAGCTCTTCCAAGTTTGTTAGGACAGATTTGGTTCCTCTATTTCAGCTCAGTGGGGAAAAACACTGTAAAATTTCAGCTTTGGACGATTTTTTTTTTCTCTCTCTGAGACAGAGAGAACCCAATCTAATTTCTTTGTTACTTACAAAGACAGTTTTGAAAAGCATCCCCAAGCTCCCCATCCCTTTTCTCGGGGCTCACATTTTGGATTTTGAAGGGATCTCTTTTCCCAGCCTCTAATTGACAGTGAAAAGCTGATTTCTGGAGCCAACCTGAGCTACTGAAGGTAAGTGATCAAAACACTGCCCCTGTAATAAATCACCAGAGCCCAGGTCAGGGGCTGGAGTGTGAATGCAGCGTTCAATAAAGAAACACTCTGCACCTCTCAGCTCCAAACTGACCCAGCTAATTGACCTCGTTGTGCTCCCCCCATTCATCATCCTGGCACAAGGGGGGCAAGAGGCAGCTCCACTGCACAGGGCTGGGGGTGGAAATACAAGGTGAGATGAAATCATGGACAATTCTTCCTTAATTGGCTCATTGCCTTGCCTGGGCTGGGAGGTGTCACTCAGAAATATCAGAATATCAGAAATAAGGTGCTTGGTTTGCCCAGTTTTGGGGTCATTCCATGGGTGCCCAACACAGCAAATTTAGGGAAATGACAAGTTTTCTGCATGCAAAAATCACAGAATCTGCTCAGCTGGGAGGGACCCACAAGAATCACCAAGCCCAAGTTGTTTCCAGTTTGTTTTCAGTGTTTCCAGTGCAAATCAAAGCCTCCGTCCATAAAAACTTCACATATTCACATAAATCCTGTGCATGCAAACATCCCTGAGTCATTTACACAACAGCAGAGTAAATGAAATTACTGATGCACCTGCCCAGGCTTTCCTGCAGGGATTTTTCCGTTAGAAAGTTGTGCAAGAACATGTTGGAAAATCATAAAGCCAGTCCTGCATCCCTTCAGCCATTATCACTCCTCATTCGAGATTTGAAGCCACTGTTTGGCACCTAAAACTCATCAGCTCAAATTTTATCTATTTATCTGATAAATTAGAACCATCATCCAGAGATTGTGGCCATGCTCACGTGAGGAATTTCAGCAATTAAACTGAAGGAAATCACCTGATTAATGTAGAGTTAAAGTCTGTGTGTAGACTGGGAGCCTGTGTTCCATTCTCCAAAGAAAATGAAATTTTGGTTTCCGAAATGGTTGAGTTAACAATGTCATTCAAAAAGGAACATAGGAGCGCTTCCAAATTTCCACCCATTTGAGGCTTGTGCCTGATTTATTTTCCTTTGGTCTAAATCTGTTTATTGGCTGTGAACAACGTGCTCTAACTCAAAAGTGTCCCAGCTTGGAGTGGGGGATGGGAGCAATGACCTCCACACATTCCTTCAACTCAAACTATCCTGCAGCTCCATCAGAAAAGGTTAAGGATGGACTGAAATCAGCCTTTTAAACAATGACACCGCAGTGATGTTAACAGGAACATAGAATTATTTGTTAAACCACCAGGATTTTCTGGGGAAACAACCACCACAAGGCTGAGATTTTCCAACCCTAAAGGATTTACTGGAAACCAATGATTTGAAGTGAATGAGGAGCTCAAAACTCATGCCTGCATTCATAAATACTACCCATGTTCACAAATCACTGGAAATTTGGGAAGAGGATGAAATGTTTAGTCCTGTCTTCATAAAATATCACACTGAACCTGCTCATCTGACCGAGGAATTCCACAGTGGAGTGTCCCATGGATGCACAGATGCTCCAGCCCAAGGAATTGCTGGTGCTATCAGGAAATCACAGGATTTACAGAGAGTGCTTGGTTCCCAGAGACCCTGAGCATTGAAACCACGTTCCTGGAAACCCAGCATCCCAATTCCTGCAAAGTCTCACATTTCTGAAGCCACACTCCCACCTGCCCTGAAACCCTCTCCTCTCCTTTCCCCATTTTTCTCCATTTACAGGCACTGAATGCTTGAATGCTTCCCCGCCAGCAATTCCAGAGCAAGGACAATCCCCTTGGAGCACGAGACACAGAACCTATTAATAAGCAAATGGAAAGAGCTGGCATATATTTCTCATTGTTTAATTCAGCAGCCACCAGAGCCTGAGCTCTGCTCTCCGGGGGCTCAGCCAGGCACAGGCAGAGTGGGAGATGGCTCAGTGTGGAGCAAACAGCCCCAAATTCATCCCACACCCCGTGGGATGGAGGTGTTCCTCCACACAGCAGGGCTGGATTTGCAGGGGAAGGAGCCTTTAGTCCCCCCCAGCCCGTGCTGGGGTTGATTTTGGGGGTGGGAAGGATGCAGAGCTTTGGGGAGTGACATGCTCTGCAGAGCCCAGGAGCTGTGGGAAAGGGGCTGGGGAGGGAGCAAGCCCTCATTCCTTATTCCCAGTTGGAAAAACCATCCTTCAGCTTGTGCTTGTGGGGCTGCCTTAACCCTCTCCTCTGCCAAATCCCAAATCTTCCCCTCCTGGAATGCTGAGCAGCCTGAAGAGAATTCAGATCACCCTCCCTGAGACAGACCTTCCTATCCACCTTCCCCTGCTTTGGTGATAACACTCTTGTATCATACCAGGATTTGCTGAATTATTTCCATTATTTGAAAAAAGAGATTTTTTTTCAGTTATGGTGGTTTTTTCCCCCATACACCACAGATTTTGCACAAGCACTCCAAGGATCAGCACAAACATTCCCTGGGAAGGGACTGCTGGGTTCTAAGTCAGGCTCAAGGGGAAGGAGGCAAGGTTTGTCCTCAATGAGTTCTCCACTTCTCCATCCTAAAAGCATTTTCACCTGTGCTGCTCTGTAAAAAAACGACATTTTTCTGCCAAGAAACAGGAAATATCAACTCTGATACAACAAAATACTGGAATCCACTTTTTTTCCCTTTAAACTGAGCACATACAATTGCTGGCCCCAAAAACATGTTCTGTTTTCTGCCCCAGGCTCATCTTCTCTTCCCCAGGCTGAATTCTGCAGCTTCAGTTCCTTCCAGTGTCTCCAAGTTCGTTGTGTTCCTGCACACAACACACCCAATTTGCCTACAGATACACCAGAAACGTCCTGTGAGGAGAAAAAAGCAAAAACCCTCAACACCCTCTGCCCCAAAACTCCCATTTCACCTGGTAAAACACATCTCCCACCTCCACTTCCCTAAAACTCTGATCCTGGCCCTCCCCAGCCTGAGGACTGCTGTGTGTTTAAATTCCAGGCTCTGTGAGAATCCTGCTGGGTATTTCCTGTTCTGAAATCATGGGCTTGTCTTTCACACTGACACTTCCTCCAGTGCAGCCCCATCACAGGAGTGTTCCAGTGACATGTGGAACACAGAGCAGCATTTTAATGTTGTGAGCAGCCCGTCACACCTTTCATCCTCCTTCCACCTTGCTGCCTCTGCTCTTCCTGCTGGATAATCTGGGGTGACCAGAGAATGACAATAATCTCAGGCTGATGCACCACTGTTCATCCCCCCTGGACTGCTGAGTGATTTTCACATTTCTCCTGTGATTCCCTGCCTCGTTGCTGCCCCAGGACCTTGTGGAGCTTTAGCACCATGGGAAGTCACAGGGTGGCTTTCAGAAGATAAAAATGGGAACAACCCCATTAGAAAAATATGTCCAAATGGCCCTGAACAAAATGTGTTGATTTTTTTCAGGTCCCAGCTGCTAAGAATTGTTTATGATTTAGTATTTTCTATGTGTCTGTTTTGCCTGTTTGCTCTGTCCACGTGCACATGCACTCATAATAAATAATTTAATCAAAACTCTTATAATTTATCAAAACTTTATCATTTCAAGGTCAAGCCTTCACAGCAGACCCTGGAAAATAAAGCTGCCTGTTTCACTACTGCTCTGATTTATTAGAACATAAAAAAATAAACTCTTCCTTATGAAACTAGCTCCACAATTGACTCTGCTTGGATGCACTGAAAGTTTTCTGCTGTGAAGGGTGACAAAAATGGACAATTCCCAGTCTCAGACATGACCATTCCACTAGAAATCTCAGCTCTCACCTGGGTTAAGGGCAGGGAAGCAGAGCTCTGTAAATGCTCTGTAAAATCCAGCAAAATGGAGCACTTTGACTTCAGAGCTCCTGAGCAAGAGCAGATCAGAACCAGGCTCTGCTGGTGGGTGGTTACTGCTGTGATTCACCCAAAAAGTGACTTCTGTTAATGAACAAAAGATGTGTTTTAATATAAAACCACACTCCCACACACAGATGCAGTCTCATGCCCAAACAGTAAGGAATTCCAACTGGACACACAATTTTCCTGGGATTCCAGGAAGAAGCAGCTGGGAGCTGGTGCAGAGCTGAGCCCAAATCCCATTCCCTTGGAGCAGGAGGGTTTTACCCTGCCCGGGAGAGGCCAGCCTGGGCATGGCACAAGTGCCACCAGCTCTGTGCCACAGCAGCTCCTGGTGCCCTTCAGGCTTCCTGGGTGATCTCCCCATGCTGGCTCCATTGGAACATGGAATATTTTCCAAGTCATTTCCACATCTCTGGTCAGCCAAAAAAACCAGAAGAGTAATGGATGGCAGCGCTGCCCTTTGGAGGACCAAAGTTATTATCCTAATGCACGGGAGGAATGATGCATTAAGGCATTAAAGAATCAAAACAATCACATTAATGCCTGACAGCATAAGCAGGAAACAAAAGATGAGAGCTGTAATCCA
Source organism: Buphagus erythrorhynchus (assembly GCA_013400855.1). NCBI lineage: Eukaryota > Metazoa > Chordata > Aves > Passeriformes > Sturnidae > Buphagus > Buphagus erythrorhynchus. Next base: position 11,685 of record VZTT01068635.1, read on the forward strand.
AACCATATGGCTTAATAACTAATCTCTCATTTAAGCATCGTTATTAAAACACCTCCTGAATGTTTGGGCCTTACCAGGACACCTCAGCGTTGTTATTTTATATATTCAGTCTTTTTTTCTCTTCTCCCCTGCTCCTCTCCCTGCTCTTTCCCTCTCTAAAAGTGTTTTGTTGTGGGTGGGGGTTTTTTTTGGGTTTTTTTTTTTGGTGGGGGGAAAGATTTTCAAACTGTTTCTCCTTTCATAAAGTCCAAATCCTACGTCAACCCAATTAAGCCTCCACAGTCATAACAAATGAGGGTTGTCAGTTAGGCTCACTTGAGACACAAACTGCAGCTAATATTACTCAATATGCAGATGTTTTCTGTCTCTTTCCATTGGAAAAAAAAATAAAGTATTATTCAAATGGATTAATGATGAATTGCTGTTAATTTGAAGAGGATATGCTGCAGGATGACACAAGGTTGCAGAAATGTCAAGTGGAGGAGATGTGTGTGAACAATGAAATCCTCTCCATGTGCTGGTGGGTTTCAATAATTCCTGAATTGTTGTGCTTTATTTATCAGGGATTCAATAATTCCTGAACTGGTGTGGACCACACCAGCTCTCCCTTAACAAAACACCCCCAAAATTGGTTGCATTAAAATGTTTGGATCTCAGATGATGCTCAAACAGATCCAGCTGTGGATCTGTCACAGAGAGAATTCCCAGTAAAACCACTGGGATCATCTTCAGCTCTTACAGAGGTTTTTTTTGGGAGTCAGGAGTCCTTTAAGTGCCCCAAAATCAGATTACACCTGACTCTGCAGAGCAAAGTTACCCCCAGTGGCTGCAGTTCCAATGACTTCAGTGCAGCCACCCCATAAAATTGTCTCCAATTTTAATTGATTAAAAATTGTCTTCAATCTGCTTTAAAAGACAATAATTCCCAATATTATCAATACCAGTGAAGTATCAAAACTTATTCAAATGCCTAAAAAAAAGCCCCCCAATATATCAGCATCTGTTTTACTCAGCCTCTGTAACTCCTTCTGTCAATTTGTTTGAAAGAAGGGAAATTTTCCTCAGATGGATGGAAAAAATTCCTCCCTGGGAGGGTGGGGAGGGGCTGGGATGGAATTCCCAGAGGAGCTGGGGCTGCTCCATCCCTGGAAGTTCCCAAGTCCAGGCTGGAGCCCCCTGGGACAGGGGGAGGTGCTGGGGTTGGAACTGGATGATCTTTAAGGTCCCTTCCAACCCAAACCATTCCATGATTCCCTGATTCTTTCATCTTCATGCCACTCTTTCTACAGCTCTCAATATTTTTATGTTATTTATTTCACAGATTGACACCGATGGCAGAAGAAATTGTAGCTGAGTTTGAAGCATTTCAAAGCTTGGGAAAGCTTCAAATCCTGAGCAAAGCACTTAAAATAATGTTTGAACAACAGGTGCAAAAAGGAACTACCCAAGTGTAGGTGTGGGGAAAGGCTTCCAAAAAATCTCCTAATGCAGCATCTTGAATTTATTTCTGATTGAAGAAAAGGCTTTTTGGAGGAACTGGAAGGAGGTAGGGAGAAAAAATAAAAACTATTTTGTATTGCATCATAATGCAGGGTTAGGGCTCAAAGCAAATACTTTACAGCCCTACGAGTTTTCCAGAAAAAAAAAAGAGAATAAAAAAGTGCATGGAGAGTTTTTCCTTCTGGAGCACCAGCAGCTGCACTTTGTGCTGCACCAGACACAGATTCCTCCTGAGCTGCTAAATAAATGCTAATGCTCAGGATCATTCTTTTCTTTGGGGTTTTTCCCTCTCCTTTAAAGATTTCTGTGAATAACTGAATGCTCTGATTTATCTCCATTAGAGCCAAGACAGAACACTGCTTTCATTCAGGAATAGTTTACTGGAAAACATCCAGAGTTGGAAATTTTGATGATGGGTGGGTTTTTTTTCCCTTTCTTTCTTTTTTTTTTTTCTTCCCTGTTTTATTCTGCTTTGTTTCCAAAGCAGTTTAACAGAGGGTGAAATGCTATAGAAAAAAAATCAAAGTTGCAACAAAAATGAGCAGGTGAATAACTTCTAGATTTAACCAGCCTTACCCTGAAAGCAGGTATGTCATATGTGGAAATTCCAGTTATATCTGTGTTACAAAAACCAATATTTTATTAAAAAATCACTTTATTTCTACAAATCAAATCATTTTGAATGAGATTACAGGAGCTACCTTGGGCTGATACTCTCCTATGGCTGGACTGGGATTTGTGAGAAGGAAATCAGAAATTACCAGAGCTGCTGCAGATTCTGTGATCTCTGAATTAGATGTCAGCAGACACAAGTAAAAATCAGCAAGATTTTATTTATTTTTTTTTACTTTCCTCCTGCTCTTTGGTGTATTTACAATGCACACGTTTGTTGCTACAATAAATAATCTGGTTTTGATATCTTCTGTGGATTTGAATGCAGACTGGCTAAACAGGAACATAAACATCATTTGATGCTCTAAAAACAAGATACTGTAAATCTGATCATGATCGAGTTACAACGATGTCAATTATCAGTTTCAGAAGTGTAAATTAATTTATTTCAGGCACAGAGATAAAGAGGGATTGAGTCCTGTATAAAAGAATTTTATGGTTTTCCACTGGCTCGTGGACTTCTCCATCACCTGAGCCCTGGAATCCCAACCAACCAAACCCCCCCACTGCTTTCTGCATTCATTCTTCACAAAAAGAGGCAAAATAAAAGAGCAAAGCACAGAGGAATTACAGTTCTAGGCTGCGGGAGAGAACGCAGAGAAGTTTGGGGTATTTTATTTAATTTTTTATTCCCTCATTTTGCATCCTCTGCTTGGAAGGAGTTGGCAAAGTGTGTCAGCTTCCTGCCTTAATTGGAGTCTCTGTCTACTGAGATCCACAGTAAGTAATAAATAGATTCTCACCTCCCCACTCTCCAAAGCTATTCAAAGCCCACCTGGGCTACTGATGTTCCTGCTTACAATGGAGAATAGAGCAGGAGCTGAAGGATTTGACACTGCCTGAAACAGACACTTAATAAATAGTGTTCTCTTGGAATGATTAAAACCAGCTGGCCACAGAGAAGCAGGGTAGAATTTAACTCAGGAGAATGAAATAAAGATAAAGTCAGAATAAATTCATCTTCTGCTTCCCAGCCTTGCTTTCCTCAGCTCCTCTCCCTTCCCCCCAAGGCAGCAAACCTGGTTTTCATAACTGCAAAGAGAAAAAGGGGGGGGTTGGAAATCCAAGAATTCCTACTAAAAGAGATCAGCCAAACGTAAACTGTTCCAAAAAACATGAAAACCATTTGAAAATCTTCCGTGTCTCTGGGAGATCAGTAATTCCCAACATTTGGCTGCTCAGCTTTAGAAATTGAGAGGGAGGGGAGGGAAGAAAAAAAAAAAAACAAAAAAAAAAAGGAAAATTTAAAACACAGGAACAAGATTTCCAGTCACGAGTAATGATTTTCAGGGACCCAGAGTGAAATGCAGTGAAAAACACCTGCCTTGCTGCTAAGTGATTCCCTTTCAGATAAGTCAAACTGGACAGCCCTGGAACAGATTCACCTACAGTCAGATTTTTCACTTTGGAAATAAAACTTAGCTCCCAGATTTGCCATTAATGTAACATCAATCTTGGTTTTTTTATCCCTAATGGAGTCACGAAGTGTTTCAGAGGGAACCTCAGTGCTGGGCTGAAGTTCAGCCCTGGGGTGAGCAAAAACTGCAAAACTGCACAAACACAGAGCAGGTCGGGGCATTCCAGCCAAGGGGAAAGCAGGGAAAATCCAAAATTCTTTTCCCCAGCAGGACAGGTCCAGTGTAGTCCTGTCGTGAAAGAATTGGATGGTTTTCCACTGGCTCATGGACTTTTCCACCACTGAGCATCCCCTGTGCCCTGGAAGCTCAACCAAACAAACTCCCCCCCTGCTTTCTGCATTTCTTGTTCACAAAAGGAGGCAAAAAAAAAGCAAAGCACAGAGGAATTCCAGTTCTGAACCCAGGAAAAGGTTCAGAAGCTCTCCAGTGCCCACGTGGTTCGTGCTTTCCTGAATTACAGTGAGAAATTCCTGGCTGGGAGGGTGGGGAGCGGCTGGGATGGAATTCCCAGAGGAGCTGGGGCTGTCCCTGGATCCCTGGAAGTGCCCAAGGCCAGGCTGGACACTGGGGACAGTGGGAGGTGCTGGCTTTGGAACTGGGGGAGCTTTAGGGTCCCTTCCAACCCAAACCATTCCATGATTCCATGAGCTCTTCTAGAGCTGGATGGGGACACTCCAGGATGCAAACTCAGCTGGGACACCCCAGCCCAGTGTCCTGCAGGAGCTGCTCCTGCCAGCACACACACACACCCCCAGACAAACAAAAAACACTCCAGCTGAAGGCTGCATCCCAGGAAATCCGTGCTGGCACTGCAAAACAAGCATTTCCTTTTTCCACTTCCAGCCAGCTATGATAGCACAAGGAGAAATAATCTCAAATGGAGCAGGGAGAGGTTCAGGTTGGACACCAGGAGGAATTTCTTCATGGAAAAGAGTTGTTAAACACTGGAAGGGCTGCCCAGGGAGGTTTGGAGTCCCCGTCCCTGGAGGTGGCACTTCCCAAAGTGATGCACTGGGCACGGTGGGATTTGGTCAGAGACTGAATGGATGAAGCTGGAGGTCTTTTCCAAACTTAATTAATCAAGAAAATATTCATCTTTAGGGCCAGCAGCTATAAAGGTGCATCAGAGGTGAAATGACACCTAAAAGCCACTGCACAGCTAAAGGCATTCACTGCAGCCTCAAGGATTTTCTCTGCCTCAGCTTTCTGTCCAAGACTAAGAGGCACTGAGCTGTTTTTCAGACAGAGCAGAGTAAAAAAGATGAAAAATAATATTCTTAGAAGTTTCAGTGCTCCAGAAGCTCATTTGTCATGTGACACATGATAAGTGACTTGAAGAAACGCAGGCACTGGCTTGAAAAAAGAGTAGAAAATCATTAATTTTTGAGTTTGTGTTCAGAGGTCACAAGCCTGAGGCTGAAAGTTACTGGAAGAGCATTAATGCACAAACAGGGAGGGAAGAGCCTGATCTTTCTTACAGGGACAAATCCAGCAGGATTCCTATGACAATTTAACAGATATTATGTAATATATTTAACATGCATCTCTTCAGGAAAGTAATTTCAAAACATTCAGAAGTTGCAACCACACCTTGAAAAGGTTTCATTCACAGGACATGAATTTTTGGGGGGTTTGTGGTGTTTTTTTTTTTTCAAGACACCAGAGAAAATTATGTACCAAATTCTACAGCTGAAAGAAGCAGATCTGGGATGGAAATTCCTACTGGGGAAGAATGGTTTTGTTCACCATTTTAAAGCATGTTTCATTTGTTTCCTAAACAGTTTGACTCAGTGAGGCTGAAAGGCTGAAATCCCAAATACAGGAATGTAACCTCCCAGTGAGTTCTCCCATCCCCACTCTTCCCCCTCACAAAATTCAATTAAATTCTTGCAATAGCAAGTAAAATTTTGTTTTCCAAGTGTCCCAGGCCGGGCTGGAAGGGGCTTGGAGCAGCCTGGGACAGTGGGAGGTGTCCCTGCCATGGCAGGGGTGGCACTGGGTGGGATTTAAGGTCCCTCCCAACCCCAACCATTCCAGGATTCCATGATAATCAGGAATTATAATGTATTATCCTACTTAGCTAACTCAAAGTACATGAATTTTCCCTATATTTTCTAGAAACACAGGTGGACTCTGCTAGGATGCTGTGCTGTACAGAAAGTCTAATAAAAAAAAGTTTGTTTCCTTTTATTTTTTTTTAATACCAAAGCTCTTTTAAGATACTTTTCTGAAGAGAAAACTTCACTTTAGCTCCCCAGCCTGCTGCTGTTGGGGAAGGCCTGGGTGTTTTTCAGTATTAAAAATTATTTCAGTGTTATTTCAATATTACAAAACCTAGTTTGATTTAAACCCAGAAAATTTCTCAAGAACCAGGGAGCTCCCTGAACAAAGGGCCCTGCTCAGCTCCTTTCCCCCATGTCCCACTTCAGCAGGATTTTTATCTAACAAGACCAAGCCCCCAACACTCATTTTTACTGCAGCCAGCAGGGTTCAGGTTCCAGTTGCCTCCATTTTATGGGGACCTGGCTGATCAAATTCCTTGGGACATCCTCAAAGCAGCTTTTTTTTTTGTTTTTTTTTTTTTTT
>VZTT01068636.1:921-21278 GCA_013400855.1 Buphagus erythrorhynchus
TATATATATAAAAGTATACTGTCGGGCATAATGCAAAGGACACATGCACATAGACAGACACACTCAACTACCTTGGCACATTCTGCTAGCCAAAAATGATTCTTGCAAGCAAATTCTGGTAAATCCATGTTATGCAACTAATTGAGGTAATCAAGGTACTCAACATCATGAAATTGTGCCTATTGCTTCCAGAAATGATCGTCTGATTTCATTAGCTTTTAGAAATAGTACTTATCTTTGACTTTAAATAGACTACAAGCTCTGTACCATGCATATAAATGTTCAGTCTGTCTGTTTAATCATTCAGTTTCAGTATTTTGCATGATGCCATATGTTCCTGTGACTAAACAATCTGCAGTTTCTATTCTGCTAGCTTTTATTTTTGAGATCTCTGGGATTTAAAATTTCTCTACCAGAAGTGCCATTCCTTCTATACTCTGATCTGCCTCTTAGCTTTACAATCAACAATCCATTTTATATGCCTTAAAAGAGAACATGGATGGTGTCATTTCTCCACATGATGATGTTAATTACTGTCGCCCCATCACACTCATTTTTTCATAACAGAAACTGCAGAGACACATCAAATTAACTTCTTCCTCCTCTGTATGCCTATTCCAAAGCCAAGAAGCTTTATCTCTAAATGACCTCCTCTTTGTATAAATATATTTAGAGTATTTCAAAGAGAATAGTTGAAATTTAGAGTGCCCTTCTTGTCCTCATAAAATTTACATCTACTTATCTTTTTCCTGCATTTTATTTTTATCAAAATTATATGATGTGTTGGGTTGACACTGGGTGAATGCCAGGTGTCCACCAAAGTGGACTGCCCTCCTCAGCTGGACAGGGGAGAGAACAGCATAAGAGAATGCTGATGATTCAAGACAAGGACAGGAAGAGACCACTGACCAGCTACCATTATGGACAACACAGACTCAGCTTGGGGAAATTAGTTTAATGTATTGCTAATCCACTCAGAGTAGGGTAATGAAAAATAAGAACTGAATCATAAAAAACCTTCCCCTACTCCTTTCTTCCCAGGCTCAACCTCACTGCTGAATCCTCTTCTGCCAGCAGCACAGCAGTACAGGGAATGGGGGTTCTGGTCAATTCATCACACGTTCTCTCTGTTGCTCTTTCCTCTGCGGGGAGGAGGAGGACTCAGACTCTTCCCCTGCCACAGGAGACAGTCCTGCATAAACTTCCCAACAAGAGTCCTTCCACAAGCTACAGTTCTTCATTAGATCTTCAGCATGGATTCCTCCCATGGGCTGCATTCTGTCAGGAACAGAAGGCTTCAGCATGTGACCCTCACTGGGCCAAAACTTCTCACCAGCATGAGCTGGTCTCTCCACAGGACCACAGGTTCTGCCAGGAACCTGCTCCAGTATGGGATTCACATGGGGTCAAAGTGTCCTTCAGGGATCCATGCTCAGGTGTGGAATCCTCCAGGGGCTGTAGAGAGATTGCTCCACCATGGCCCTCAATGGGCTGCAGGAGCCCACCTGCCTCACCATGGCCTTTACCATGGCCTGCAGGGGAATCTCTTCTCCTGCACCTGAAACACCTCCTGCTCTTCCTTCACTGACCTTGGGGTCTGCAGAGCTGTTTTCTCTTGTATGCTCACTTCTCTCTTTGCCTGCAGCTTCCCAATTGGGTTTTTCTTCTCCTCCTTGACTATGTTATCCCAGAAATGCTACCACCATCACTAATGGACTTAATATTGGCCAGCAGTGGTCTGTCTTGGAGCCAGCTGGCATTGGCTCTGTCACACAGGGGAAGCTTCTAGCAGCTTCTTACAGCAGCCACACCTATAGCCCCTCACTACCTAAACCTTGTCACATAAACACAACACATATGATCACTTTAAGGAATTATAAAGTCACTCAACTGCAAACAGATTGCAATCAAGTATTAATTATGCCAGAAATATAGGTGCCATCACTTTAAAAATCATAGAAAATAGTAACAATAAATATGTACAACAACAATTGAGATGGCAATTTTTCTTCATACTATGCCTGAAATGGGAAATATTTGAAAGAAATTGGACACCACTGTCTTACTGCTGTTGAAGACATCATTACTAATTCAAGGCATCCATAGGTTAATGACAGATTATAGAAGCTTTCACCTACTCCAGTCTTGATTCAGGCAGGATATCAACTTGGCTATCAGAAATAGAGAGAAGCAGGGGGAGAGATGTGCAAACAAACAGCCAGCCTTGCACCATTTTAGTTAGAATGCCAGGAGCAAAACAAACTGTACGTGAACCCTGTTTTGTGCTATAATGCACTTAAGGCAGACACTGTTGGCAGTTGTGACTACCACAGGAACTAGTAAGTACCTACAGTTCTTAAAATAAAAGGCATCCTAGTGATGAATTTGCTTGTCAAGGTGATAAGCTTGCCTTCAGGAGCATTCCACAGTGAAGTGGGGGATCTCAGCATACCCGAGCGGGTCCTGGAATTGGAAAGCCTCAGGAGAGTACAGAGACCTCCCAGGAGCTGACACTGGAAAGCCTCAGGAGAGTGCAGAGACCTTCCAGGAGCTGGTAGCTCACACTACACAGATGATGGGTGGTGGCAGTAGGCAGCTCCCTTCTGAGAGGTACGAGGGCAGGTCTGGGGGCCTGACACACTCTGGAGGGGTGTGCTGCTTGCTGTGGGCTCCTGTCAGGGATGTCTTTGAGACAACACCAAGCCTTGTACAGTCCATTATTCCCTGCTATTGCTGCTCCATGTGGGCACCAGTGACAGATAGGAACAGCCTGAAGAGGACAAAGAAGGATTAGAGAGTCCTTCAACAAGCAGTAAGGATCTCAGGAGCACAGGGTTTTTTTTCATTAATTCTACTGGCCAAAGGGAAGGAGATTGAAATAGATTAGTTAAGAGAGTGCACGGCAAGCTTGCTACCCTGAGCTTCAGGTACGGATCTGCTCGTAGACCATCATTGGATAAACCCCTGGAGGGAAGAGAAACCCAGGAAAGGTGGATAATATTCAAGGATCACCTCCTCCAAGCTCAGGAGCAATGCATGCCAACAAAGACGAAAACAGGAAAAAAATGCCAGGAGGCCTGTGTGGATGAACAAAGAAGCTCCTGGGCAAACTGAAACATAAAATGAAGCCCAAAGAGGGTAGGAACAAGGACAGCTAACCTGGCAAGAACACAGAGTGATTGTCCAAGCACCAGGGAACATGTTAGGAAAGGAAAGTGTTCATATAATTAAGTCTGGACAGGGAATTCAAGGGCAACAGGAAAAGCTTCTATAGCTAAACTGGTGATAGAATGTAGACTAGGGAAATACAGGCCATCTCTAGGGGGAAACAGAAGACCTGGTTAGAAGGGATATGAAGAAGTCTGAGGTATTCAACAAATTTTTAGCCTCAGTCTTCACTGGCATGTGTTACAACCGCACCACCCAGGTCACAAAAGGCAAAGGCAGGGAATGGGTGAATGAAAAACTGTGTGCTGTAGGAGGAGATCTGTTTCAAGAGCATCTAAAAACCTGAAAGTGCATAAGTCCATGGGACTTAATGAGATGCATCTACAAGTGCAGAGGAACTGATGGATAAGTGACTCAGCCACAATCCATTGTATTTGAGAGGTCATGGATCTCTGGTGAAGTTCACAGTGATTGAAAAAGGGGAAACATCAACCCCATTTTTAAAAAGAGGAAAAACGGACAACCCTGGAAACGAAAAGTCAGTCTCACCCTGGTGTCTAGAAAGCTCATGGAGCAGATCCTCCTGGAAATGATGCTAAGTTATGTCTAAAAATAGGAGGTAGTGGGTGACAGCCAAGATGGTTTCAATAGGGGAAAATAATATCTGACAAATTTGGTGGGTTTCTATGATGAGATTATATGTTTGGTAGGTAAGGGAAGAGTGACACCATCTACCTGGACTTGTGCAAAGCATTTGACACTGTCCCACATGAGATCATTGTCACTAACTGGGAGAGACCTGGGTGGAATGCTCAGTTGGAATTGTTTGGTTGGCTGTACTCAGGGGGTTGTAGTGAATGATTCAATCTCCAAACGGAGAGCATGATGAGTGATGTTCCATAGGGATTAGGATTGGTGCTGTTCAATATCTTTGTTGATGAGGTGTACTGTGGGATCAGAGTGTACCCTCATCGAGCTTGCTGATGACACCAAGCTGTGTGGTGCAGTCATGCTGGAGGAATGGGATGCCATCCAGAGGAACAGCCTTGAGGTGTGCTTCTGTGCAAACCTCATCAAGTTCAACAATGTCAAGTGCAAGGTCCTGCAGAGGGTTTGGGGCAATTACAAATACAAGTACAGACTAAACAGGGAATGGATTGAGAGCAGCTCTGAGGAGAGGATTTAGGTATATTGGCTGATGAGAAGCTCAACAAAAGCTGGCAATGTGCAGCTGCAGCTCAGAAAACAAAACCCTGTGTCAAAAGCAGCATGGCCATTAGGATTAGGTGATTCTGCTCCTTTACCCTGCTCTTGTGAGTATGGACCTGAGTATGGAAGTGAGTCTGGAGGAAGGCCACAAAGATGACTAGAGGGCTGGAGCACCTTTAGAGAGAGACAAGGTTGTTCAGCCTGGAAGAGAGGGGGCTCCAGGAAGACCTTATTGCTGTTTTTCAGTACCTAAAGGATGACTACAGGAAAGAAGAAGAGGGACTTTTCATGAGAGCATGTGGTGACAGGACAAGGGGGAATTGTTTTACACTGAAAGAGAGTCAATTTCAATTAGTAATTAGGAAAAAATGCTTTACTCCAAGCATGTGGGACATGGGCACAGGTTGCCCAGAGAAGCTGTGACTGTCCTACCCCAGAAGTATTTAAGGCAAGTTTGGATGAGGCTTTGAGTAACCTGGTCTAGTGGAAGGTGTTCCTGTCAATTGCAAAGGGTTTGGAACCAGATAATCTCAGATCACTTCCAACTCAAGCTATTCTATGATTCTATAATTTTGTGATAATTGAAAATACTTCCAAAAATATCTCCCCTCATAGCTGGTCTTTTTATGATTTAGAGTTTTATGCAGATAAAATTAGAGGCAGGTTTATGGGCCCTAAAAGGAAACAATTTCTTCATGTTCAGAAGTAGTTTACTCACTAAGGCAAAATTTACACATTTTCTTTTACGATGGAAATCAAGAACACATTGTACTGGCAGTGTCTAAGGCTCATTAGACAAACTGATGCTTTTCTAAATTAACACTGATTATTTCTTAATATATTTTTTAAACTTTTTTTAAAAACTCTTTTGGTTTTCATTGTCCTATGAAATCAGCTCCTGCTTCCTGTCAGTGCTTAATTCAGCAACAATCTTTTCTGAAGTGTATCTTTAGTCCCTGTGTCAGATTTAACAGCTTCACTTAGTGTTTTAGTTAACTTCCATGCTCAGCTACTTTGCTGTTTATAGTTTCATCTGCTTCCATCTGCTCTGAATAAAGTTGCAGTAAATCTGGCCTCTTGCCTTTTCTGTCAATTTTTAAGTGAAAATAAAGTCTAGAGGGCAGGAACCCCAGACTTGGAAGGCTTAGTGGAAATCCTTACTCCCTCATAGACCCGTGCTATGCTGAATAAAACACAAACAGCCCATTAAGGGCTTAGGATTCTTAAGCTTTATTATATCTGAGGAGGACTTGAGGAAGGGAACAAAAGAACTTGTGAAAGAAACTCTGTGAGAACAGAAAATTATTTTTTACCCATGTTTACACAATTATTCACGAATTTTAGGTACCTTAACCTTTCTCCAGTTGGCTTCAGTTACAGTAACAGGTGTTCCTCTCTTTGATTCATCACATACTAAAAGTTTTGAACTGACTGGTGCAACTACCTTTTGAAAAATTCAATTGAATTTTTCTGAAAATTAAAATCTAAAAAAATCAAGAAAATGTTTATTATTGATTCCTCTAAGAACATTTACAAAACTCTTGTCTTGAACTGACTTAGGGAATTATGAAAGAAAGTGAGAGCTCATTTAATTTAAAAGTGTATTTAATCAAGAATGGGAATCACTAAGATTTCAGGATGAAAGAGTGAAAGAATTGAGGGAAATGTCTGCCTTCAAGTGTGAAACTGTTTTTTATTGAATGTTTGTGTTAGTTCTCCTTCCTTCCTATACCACACTGAGGGGGAGTGATGAAGCAGCTGTGTGATGCTTTGCTGTCTAACCACAGCAACACTAGGAGAAACAAAAAACAGCCACAGACTGGACAGATCTATTCTACAGAGTAAATACAGACAAAACAGGCAATTAAAAAAATCACCTATTATGTCTTCTTGATGCAATATAGTTTGGGAGCAGGACACAGAATAATAATGCATTTGTCTTACTAATCATTAAGTGCCAAAAGGTCAGGCAGCATGAATACTAACTTTGAAATAGTACTTTCATTTAGTTGTAAGCTCCTAAATTTCCCCTCATCCAGTAGAGATCTGTTGCAAGCCAGAATTGGTTTTATATTAGAAAACTGGATGAGTCATTACAGTGATAACATGAGAAGCTGAACTATGCCTGGAAAGCATTACACAACCTCTTAAGAAGGCTGTTGAAACAGCTAACAAACAACATAGCAATTTACCAGTATAAAACTCACCAAACATTACCTAACAGAGGAACAGCTTCCACTGGTGAAAGCTGGCAAGAGGAACTGGGAGTAAAATGCTGTGATTCGAGTGAGCAGCAGAAAATTCTATTCTCCTCCTGTTTCCAAAATTCCTTTGTGCATGGCACACCATTCCACATCCTAACCTTCTATTTTTGTCTCAAAATCAGACATATAAGCTAATCATACTTCATATTGGGCTGCATCAGTCCTAGTGATGCACCTTTGCTTTTCCTTGAAATAATCCTAAGAAAAGAATAAAGAGGCTTCTGTTCACTCTGGTAGGTCCCCAAGGGTGGAAAATAAAAGCATCACACTTGTGGAGCACAAACCACATTCACTTCATAGTATACACATAATTATTCACTGAGCAGCTTTATTTTTCCACTTTTTAATTACTGTCTTCCTTACATAGGAAACGGACATAATCATACATAAGCTTTCCTGAAATAAAATCCCATTTAATATTAAGAAAAAGTAACATGAAAGTACTAAGTGTGTAAGAGAGAGAAGAGAATGAAAAACAACATAAAAACCTCAATGAACAAAAAAGCAAAAAAAAAAAAAAAAAGCCACATGGAAATTACTTTCTAAAAAAAATTAAGCGTGGGAATTGATATATGGGAAAACAGGCTTATGTATTGGGTTTGCATGGCTTTGGTAGCAGCAGGAACTACAGGGATGATTTCTGTAAAAATCTGCCAGAAGCTTCCTCCATGTCCAGCAGAGCCAATGCCAGCCAGCTCCAGGACAGATGTGCTGCTGGCCAAGGCTGGGCCGATTAGAAATGGTGTTAACACCCCTGTAATAACATGCTTTAGAAGGAAGAAAGATATTGCACAGGTTTAATTGCAGCCAAAGAAGTGTGGGGTGAAAATATGTGACAGGAAAGCTCTGCAGACTCCAAGGTGAGTGCAGAGGGAGGGGCAGGAGATGCTCCAGGTGCCAGAGCTGAGATTCCCCTGCAGCCCGTGGTGCAGCCCATGGAGAGGCAGCTGTGCCCCTGCAGCCCAGGGAGGGACATGGGGGTGCAGAGATCCACCTGCAGCCCAGGGAGGGACATGGGGGTGCAGAGATCCACCTGCAGCCCAGGGAGGGACATGGGGGTGCAGAGATCCACCAGCAGCCCAGGGAGGGACATGGGGGTGCAGAGATCCACCTGCAGTCCATGGAGCAGACCCACACTGGAGCAGGTGGATGCCTGAGAGGAGGCTGTGACCCCATGGGAGATCTCTGCTGGAACAGGCTCCTGGCTGGGACCTGTGGACCCATGGAAGAGAGGAGCCTATGCTGGAGCAGTTTTGCTGGTAGGACCTGTTATCCTGTGGGGAGCTCACACTGGAGCAGTCTGTGCCTGAAGGGCTGCACCCCATGGAAGAGTGACCCACACTGGAACAGTTGGTGGAGACCTGTTGCCCATGGGGTGGACTCTTGTTGTTGAGTCTGTTTTGCCCTTGACAGTATTCAGTGAGTGATTTCTCTCTGTCAACACAGGAAGCTTTTGTATTTTCTCCCCTCTGCCTTGTGGAGGGGAGTGATAGAGCAGCTTTGGTGGGTGCCTGGCTTCCAACCAGGGTCAAGGGTCAACCCACTACAGCTTAAAACCTCAAATACTGAATTCCTTATAGGCAGTACTTGAAAAATTTGTAACAAATAGGAGGTAGCACTACAGACCACTAGAAAAAAAGAATGTGTTAGATACCTGAATCCTGCTGGAAAGACATTTGAGCTATTAGGCTTGGAATAGATGAAGAAAGAATATTACTCCCTATCCCTTATGGAAGTGGAATATGCTTTTCTCTCTTATGCATCTGAAAGATGGGATTTGGAAGAATAAAACTGTTCATAACTGTGATTAAAAACTCTTCTCATATGCTGTGCTATAATGAAATAAAGTGTACAACTGAAACAGCATATAACTCATGGCACATTTCTTACACAGAGGCAAAAGCACTGAAGGTTAATAGGATTCCTTTTAATAGATGAATGGGAGAATTTAAATGCTACAAACACGTTATTAAATACTATTGACTGCTCCAATTTTTGAGAAATCCTTCATACTGCAAGCCAAACCATGTTTGTGTCCCTTGCTTGTCCCATCTGGATCCTAGAGAAATCACTCAAAGACACAAAAAGGAAAACACATTTTTCTGGCCAAGGAATTGAGTGCTCTGAACAGGGGGACATTGTGCTTCCCAAAACTTAGAATTTTAAGATTTCTAAGAGAATCATAATGAAAACTAGTGCACAGAAAAAATTCTGCAGATTTTCAGCCTCCAGATATGTTTTCAGCTACACTGAATCTACCTCTGCTAGCACTTTAATGAATCTTAACTAAGCAATGCTCTGGGGCTTTGTTTCACAGCTGAAGACACTGGTGCTTCTGCTCACCTTGTCATGGTGAGGTTTCAGTTGAGTACAGAACCCTGCAAACAGAAATTTTGGATAAATCTGTGAGGACACTAATTTTTTATGATGATTTTCTTCATAGACCTGTCATTTAGGTTTTTTTCACAATCTTTCTCACAGATTGCAAGCGCTAAGTAGAAGAAATCGGCTAAATGTTTATTCATAGAACTAGAGTGGGATTATTTTTATCTCAGTAGGCACATCATAAGCTCTGAAGAAAAGTGTCTACTTTTAAATTGGATAGCACTGAGGAAATAAATTTCAGGGAGCATGAAGATACCAAAGGACAAAGATTTTTTTAAAGGTTGATTTTAAAAAAGGAAAAAAGAGTAACTAGTGGGAGAGAAAAAAAAAATCACAAAAACAAACTTTATAAATAGTAGTTATATTGAGTTAGTTTTCATAAGGAAAGGCATAGATTTTTAGTAAAAAAAAAAAATAATAGTAAAGAGTGGTAGCAAGTAAGGACCAATCTCTGCATACAGTAAGAGGTAAATTGATTTACCTATGATAAGCATAATCCTAAGAAGGAAACAAATACATGCAACCTTCAATTACCATAACATTTTACATGTTTGCACATGCAGTCATGGCTATCCAGAAAAGAGGGTGACATTATTCTACAACTGCTCTGTTTTGACATCTAGCTGTAGCACTGGCTCCAGGCAACTATTACCCTTTAATGACCCAAAATTGACAGGTGTTTTCAGTCAGTGTTTATTCATTATTTTTAATTTGATAAGTTTATATGTATAATCTGTTTCTTGCTGTTGAATATCCATCATATGATATTTAAGTCAAAATTCTTAGCTGTAACCAGCCACAGAAATTAAATACAAAGGAAAAATGAACATTGTGAGACCTAATTATCACTTACAGTGATTTGAACGTGACTGGATGTTTTTCTCATTTTATTTGTTTGATTTTCTGTTGGCATCACTAAATAAACTTTAGCCACAGAGAAAGACAAAGCTCATGATCCAAAAATAAATTTCACACATTTTGACATGCTTTTCAAAGTGATACTGACAAGTGTATAGTTGACACTGAGGAAAATACATCCAGGTATCTTGAAGGATCATCATGAAGAATTGCACAAATTTGTTGTGATAGAAAAGAATGTGTCTCAGTATACTGAACAAACTGATGGAGATTTAGTTTCCATTCAAAATATATGTAGACATAACTATGTGAGAAACTTGCCCAATATTTGCTGCCTTGGTAGAAGGCACAGTTTTAGCCAGTTGTGTTAGATGTTTCCAGTCACAGTGAAAAAAGAAAAGAAGGGAAAAAAAATAAGACAAATTTAATGAAACTGTTCTACAAATAAAGCACAACAAAATGTCAGAGGAGGCAAGGTTGAGGATAATGTTTAAAAAGTAGAAAATTACTAAAAATTTCTACTTTTTAAAAAGTAGAAAATTATTCAATGTCTTGTGGCAGAAAAGGAAAAAGTTCAGAGAAATAAAACAGTGGAACTGAAAAATGAGTAAGATGCCAGGAGTGCATAAACAAGGTAAGTGGTTATGGGACAAGGTTTATTATATGAGATCAGAAAAATTGATTGTAATTCTGGAGAGAAATTATATACGCTTTCTTGAGAGGTTAGAAATTATAAGAAACCTGAAAAAACACTAAGTAAACAGCACTGATGCAGTTTCAGGCTTTAAGTGATCTATCATTTGGACTTGGCAACCTAGATTTGCTGAAACTTCTTTAAAAGTGTTTTTCAGCAAAAGTTACATTGGTACATTCAGGAAGGAGTTCTATAGTGGGGGATGCTATTGCAGTGGAAGTAAAATGTCAGAGCAAAATGTACTCAAATACCTTACAAATTAAAGCAGAGGAATGGGAAATATGTGCTAGATAATGATCTCAACTCCAAGGGTGCACTGAAACTACTCATTATTGTCTACAAGCTAAAGTAGTCTGTGCATTTACAGACAGAGACAAGGTTAGTGCTGCTGGAGGAAAAAGGAAAGTAATGACAGTGAGCGGCAATAATGAATGAAGGAATAGAAGAGACAGAGTTTGACACCATAAATATTACTTTGCAACAACATTGGCTGTTAGAAAGACTATTAGAAGGGAAAAGTAAATGCAACATGTTTTTTCATAGATTTGCCTCTACAGTTATGACCTTCAAACTGTGTTGTTTGACACTTGGCACAATTTCTCTTTAAAAATGAATTGAAGGACTGGCCATTGTTTAATCCAATGTTTCCTTAATTTAGCAGCTCTTGTCTCCAAAGTAATATTATTTTCTCATGATATGCACACAAGCACACATACAAAAGCAAGCACACATACCACTGGCATGTAATTTTGTGATGTTCTTTGTATCATAATAGCCATTGTCAAGACTCTTCTTAACATTGGTTATTATAATTACTTGATTATCCTGTTAAATTTTTGAAGACTTTTTGACAGTGTTTCATGAGTGTTCCAAGCCATTAACTATTTCTGTTTTCAGCACTGAAGTGTCTTAACTCTACTTTCATGCTATTCATTCATCTGTACTGATGTTAATATTTGTTAATTCTTGTTTTGTATGACTAAAAATCAGAATGTATGACTAAAAAAAGAAGGTGAACAAGAGAGAAATATATTGAAATAAGTATTTAGAGATAAATATATAACAGGAATCAATCATAAACTGTTGTAATGCATTCTGTAACCCTTACTGTACCCCTGTGGTCTGGTCCCTGTCCCCTCTGGCCACACTTGGTTGGCTGAGATCCAAAATTCCTCCCGCCCCCTTCCCAGACCCTAGATAAGGCTCAAACCTCCTGACCTTGCCCTCTTTTGCTCCTGGAAAGACACAAGGAATAAACATCTGAACCTCCCCAGGGGAACAAAAGAGCCTTCTTTGCTATCTTTTGCTCTAGTCCATGTACAATCTCCCTGTGGCCTCTCCTTAACATCTGAGCAAGCCGGGAAGGAGAGAGGGGTCACAGGGAGCCCAAAGTGTACAATAAACATTTCTTCACAGAGGTGTGGTTATAGTATTGAAACACAATATATTAATTTCAATAAAAATGAAATTAGGCAAAGTTAGTCATAGAGTTGCAAAAAGAATTTCTGAACAAAACTAGCTTAGGAGGGTTAAAATAGCCAGTAGTCTGACAAAGTGCTGAGGATTCAGCAGTAGTCTGATGAAGTACAGGGAAACAAAAGGGAACAGGTAAATCCATTTTTGGCTTAATGTGGACAAGGAACATGAATTTGAACTTTTTATATCCAAAATTATTATTCCAGGAATTGGGTATTTTGTGTTATGATTAGGTTTCCCCCACAGAAATAAAAGCATTAAAATTAATTCAAAGAAGAAAGTAATTCATGCCAGGGCATACAAAATGTTTTGCACCATCTGTCAGATCTCACAGCTTGTTTACTACAGTTTTTTGGTTGTTGTTGACTGAAGTCTACCTACCTTCTTGGCATTTTTCCTTGTTTGAAATGAAAGGTTTTTGGTCCATTTCCTACTTGTATTATCTTACATTTGCTCTTTGCTGTACAAAGCAAAACAGTCTGTGAAACCTTTTTTATTATAAATTCAAATAAAATTAAACTCTGCCACCACATACCAAGCAAGGATGTTGGTAAGGACTCTGGGCTGTCATCCTGAGGTTCAAATTTCAGCAGCTGTAATTCTTGGGAAACTCCTGTTGGTCTTGTAATTTTCTTGGTTTCCCAAATACAATCAGATACTCGGCCTCTATCAAAAGATGAAAAGTCACCCATGCCTCTAAAATAATGTAAATTTAATATTATTTAGGAGTCCAAGTTTTTTTTTTTTTTCAGCAGAAGACAGAGGAGTTAGAATTTAAGTAATCTCCAATACATCTGGGACATACTTTTAGAGATATTCATTGTGAGGCAGAAAATGAAATCAGGGGATTTGGTCCACAGAGGCTACACCTACAACAGCAGGGTGTGCAGCCTGCCAAAAGTGACTTTGAATGTATTCAAGTTTTGTGTTGCATAGGCTTTGAAATTATGAATGTCCAAAGATGAAAAGCACATCATAATTTTTATGACACTAAAATCACTAAAATTTCTAGTCATGACAGTACGTTAATACTTCTAAAAATCCTGAATTCTGTTTGTTTTTCTTCTTTTGAAAAGGATGCTCTTTAAATATGTAGGCATACATATTGTGGCATAAACATACCATCAAAATGCGTCAATAAATATATAACAATTATATGAGAAATGCCTCACATGCTCTTCCTATTTAGTCTGTAGAAGAAAAGTTTTAAGATGTGAATCTTGCTTTATGGAGGGGAACAGCTGCTGTGAAAATTTTCCCTACAGATTGTACCACTTAACTAAAGATGGGGTTAGTTATGCTGCATGGAAATAACACAATAATAAAAAATCACAACATATACACACACAAGCATATTATGTTTAAATATGGGGAACTCACCATCTCTTTTTCTCTGTGGAATAATATAATGGGGGAAAAAAATGGAGGAAACTGGTGTGATCTTTATTCCTTTTTGAGACATTTTTTGGATGCAGCGTAGCTCCAAAAAATTGGAAAAATAGATAAATCTGGAAGCAGGTGATATTTAAGGTCCAGCCTAAACTGTTTTGTGATTGGGCAAACTTAAATATTCCAGTATGTCATACCAATATGTCAGTTACATTTTTTCCAGCGACTAACTATATACATGAGGTACATGCAACTTTTCAAAGTACTGTGAACACCGCTAGGTGTGATATGCTTGTGTTCAAACTGGGAGCCATCAAATTTTGGTTATATTCCTATGCCACCAGCTTCCTGCCAGACCTAGGAGAACTCTATTAACCTTTAATTGACTCTGTCACACAGTCAGAAATCAGGACAATATATTTGGCTCTCTTTATAATGCACTTTGACATCAGTAAGAGAAAAAAAGCTGGGCAGGTGCAAGACTTCTGTGTCACAGAACTATCACAAATGCATACAGCTCCAGGGACACACAGTGGAAGATACGTGACTGCTCTGTTTACTTTCAGCTGAGCATTTTTCAAAACATTTGCCAATTTCTAATTATGTACTCATATGAAATATGACTGGGAGGAACTTCATAGGGTTATTCAGTCAAACTGTTCTGCTCCAAGTCAGGATCAGCTGACATTTTAGCTTATGGCTTTCAGTATTTTTTTTCCTGGTAGACACAAAGAATTATTACCTTTCAATTTTTTGACAGAATGATCAAAAAAAGGAACCAGTACCAATCAACTTTTTGTTAATGATATTTGGTAATTATTAAAATTATTATGCTGCTGAAAAAAATGACAGGTAATTTTTCCCATGTGTCTTGCATCAACTCTTTCATATCCTGTGAATTTCTTTAGCAAGATGCTTAATATACATAAATAATAAAATAGTCCTGATTCAGGTAAAATGTTCTTTCCTGTTGCTTAGAATTATTTTCAAACCTATTTTTTTTTTCTGTTAATAATAGGCAATATTACCGTGAACTCATATAGCAAATATAAATTAATTTCTTTAACTAATTATTAACTAATTTCTTTATCTCCTTGTATCTTCTTTCCTCCCCCCCCCAATTTTGTATGTATTGGTTNGTATTTTCATGCATAGAACAGCAATGGTATTTATTTAAATTGCTTAAGAATTTCTAAACTCAGAGATTAATCAAGCATTATATCTTAAAAAAATTAATTTGTCCTGAACAGTCATAGTCTGATTTACTATTTATTTCACATCCTGTTCTTTCTTGATGCTGAATGGTTTTCCTGGAGAAGGGGTGAAAGTAAGAGTGAGCAGTCACTTTATTACACACTCTGAATTTTTAAATTANNTTTTTAAATTACTTGTAGCAATTTAGATTATAACAAAATATTAAATGATAATGTCTAGGAACTGAAACTGAAACTTTATTAATCAGTTCCCTGCAGTCTGCTGTTTCTAGAGAACATTAAATGAAGGTCTCTGTTAAAAACACTAACACAGGTGAAACATTTGCTGATTAAAGTAACCTTTGTGAAATTCATATCCGTTTTCAAATACATGTACATANGAAACTGTTCAATCCAAGAGGGCACTCTGTTCTCTCCAGTCCAGCTACTGGCACCCAGGCACATGCACCCACCAGCCTATGGTCCCATGCCTGTTGCTGGCACTCAGACTCCTTCCCACAGGCACCCTTTTTATCACTCTTTCTGCATCCTATAATGTGTCCTGTGGTCCAGCATTGACACACTGTGATGAGTGTCACTTGTGGGCTCATTATGATGAGTCAGTGCTGGAGCACCTTTTGGATTGAGTGTGGTGACTGCCTAGGTATACAGAACACTTAATGGGGATGCAGGGGAAGAGCATTTGGNCAGTGCACACCATGACACTATCTCAAAGGATTGCATAAAAATTAAATAATTTTGCTGCATACCAACATTGGTAAATATTAATAAATTTTCATCACATGAAGGGAATCTGAAGCAAATGTTCAACTGCGATTCGTCTGTAGAATTCAGAAATGAAATCAATGATCTCAGAGGATTCTATCTCTAACTGTTAGGTCATCCTCATACTATAAATATTTCTGTTTCATATGCAGAAAAATTATGCAACAATTAACATTCCAAACAAGGATTACATCTAACCAAAGTAAAGACAAGTTACAGGAATGATTATTCTGCTCTTATAACTATGTATAATGTAAATTATGTAAAAGTGCAATGCCAAAAAAAAAAAAAAAGCAAAAAAAAAAAAAAAACAAAAAAACCCACAACAAAAAAAACCCCAACAAAACTTAACCAGACTGTATTATTTTTTTCCACTTTAATTAGGAAAAAAACCCCATAATTGCATGAATGGCTACCACAGATAATTATAGTTTTCTAAGCATTTTCAGGAGTTATCCTGATGTCTTCCCTTAATGTTGACTACTTAATGCATACTTTGCATATACTAGCAAAAGACTGAGTGAGCTAATCAGAATTATTTCACTAGATTTTTTTCCATGGAGCTGGATAATGTAGAATTTGGGCAAAGTGTTATTACTATGAGACTGTTAACTGGGTTAGTATTGTTTACATAAACAGATTTTTTACAACTGTCTGTTCAACGAGCTGAAAAGAAGCACTAAGCTATTGAAGAAAAGTTATGTGCTGACATTAGTAACTGCAGGAACTTGCTTTTGAAAGTTTCCCTCATATTATATAACCTGAAAGAATCTTGAAGATCTAGGGATTAATTCTGCTGAAATCTGTTACAGCTCTAGCTGTGCAAAATTATTGAACACGTAAAAGAGTACCACTAGCATTTTTTTCTTCTTTCATCTCATTGCTGGTCAGTTGTTCATATTCAGGAAGAATCTCAAGCATTTCACTCTTAATTTACCAAGGATCTCCATCAAATATTCTAGGCTTTGCTTGCAATCTGAGATTTCCTGTGACCCCCTGCTCATTGCCCTTCAGGCAGTGTTCACCAATGGGAGACATGTCCTAAGACTGTTACAAATGACACAACTATGTCCCAAATCCAAAACAATGAAAAATCCAGACTGGTCATTCAGAAACTGTTCAATCCAAGAGGGCACTCTGTTCTCTCCAGTCCAGCTACTGGCACCCAGGCACATGCACCCACCAGCCTATGGTCCCATGCCTGTTGCTGGCACTCAGACTCCTTCCCACAGGCACCCTTTTTATCACTCTTTCTGCATCCTATAATGTGTCCTGTGGTCCAGCATTGACACACTGTGATGAGTGTCACTTGTGGGCTCATTATGATGAGTCAGTGCTGGAGCACCTTTTGGATTGAGTGTGGTGACTGCCTAGGTATACAGAACACTTAATGGGGATGCAGGGGAAGAGCATTTGGGGATTGCTCAAGACTCATATTGGGATATTTAGGGAAGAACCAAAAGTGTTGAAGGGAATCCTAAGTAGGAACAAGATTGGGAAAACATAAGGATAAGGAGATAAAAAGGGCTAGTAGTATGTAAATAGCTTGCTGTTCAAAAGAATGTCTGGCCATACACTTTATTTGCTCAGCACAATTTTTATCAATTCTTCCTGAGAGACGGATTCCCTCTTCTGTGTACAAGTCTGTAGGATGGGGTTTGAATGCCAGCAATAGGTGTGGGACCACAGGTCAGAGGGTGCATTGTCCTGGGTGCCAGCAACTGGACTGGAGAGACCAAACTGAGTGAAACCCAAGTGGCAATGGTGGTGTGGGACTTGAGCCAGAGGCCCATGTGTCCACAGTGCAGCACCTGGAGTTATCCTTGGTGTAGGAATGTGCACGATCACTAGCAAAAGTTCAGTCAGATAAGCCAGCAAGCAGGTGACTTCAGGGATCTTGGGGGAAGAGGTGTCTCCACGAGTGAGACCCCAGGAGGAAATGAGGCTTTCCCAGACTTTGGGAAACCAGAGGAGTGCCAGCAGTTTCTAGAGAGACTATAGGATCTGGAGCCTCTAGTGGCAAGACCTGCTGGTGTGTGTGTCTGTAAGGGTGAGGATCTGGGGAGCCTGGCTACAGGGTACCAGGGGAGTCCCAGCCAGCTGTGGGTGTTGGAGTGTGATTGTGTGTACTGAGTGAGATGGTCTGCACCAGCAACTGGAGAGGGGCTCTAGTGTCAGGGGCTTGTATGTCCAGGTGCTAGAAACCAGGGAGACTGGGATCCAGGCACAGCTACTGGACAAACTGAGTTTCAGAGCCCAGCTTCTGAGGAAGGTCCGTGTTATACATATGTAGATACATATTTATATTAATGTGCATAAATATATTTTCACTAGCAAACCTCCACTCTCCTCAGCTAGAGATTGGGGCACTATAAGGCTGTTTCTGCTGTCTGTGTTTGTGGGAGTGCTCTGTGTATCTGTGGTCTGTGTGTACAGCTCTGGGTATGTGGTATATGCATGTGCATGTGGTATATGCATGTGGTATATACATGTGCTCTGTGTGTGTGTGTGTGTGTGTTTGTGCCTGCTGGGGCCACAAGCTCAGTTTGCTGCTGGTTGCACCCATGGCATGGAGCTGTAACAGCCTCAGCAGCCTCTTGGTCTGTTGGACCCAGCATGATGTATATTTCTGTAACAATAGCCTTTTTAAAAAGAGAATTTTTGGCATATTTTCCATGGTGTCCTATTCACTATACTTTACTCAATGTTTCCTTTTAGATCATGTTTTCTAGATCTCCAATCTGCATCTGGGATTGCTTTAATTTAAAATTCCTCTCTTTGGCTGACACACATTTTGAAGGTGACCTGCCCAGACAGTACTCTACCTGTTGCCTCACTAATGAGTAAATAGGTTGAACACATCTTCTTGCACAATTACATTCTTGATTATGCTTTGAATATGATGCTTGGTTTTTTTTCATGACAGGATGAATTAATCTGAACTTGAATTTTACAGATTCAAGTTCGGTTTATGATCCACTATAATCCCTGGAAAGTCAGGGAATTAATTTCTTCACAACCATTTGTTTTTCTTCCCGCTTATGCTGTTAATTATATCTGTCTAAATGTAGTTCCTTGCACTCGTCTCTGTTGAACTGCATCTGGGTTTTTTTCCAGACCATTTCTTCAATTTGTCAAGATCATTTTTGATTCTCAGCCTATCCTCCAGTATGCCTACAGTCCCTCCCAGCTATGTGTTGTCTGAAAATTTAATCATATGCTCTCAATTCCATCATCCCTATTGTTAATGAAAAAAACAAACGAAGCTCCACTCTGTATATCTTTTCGTTCTAGCAGTGAACCACAAATAATTCTCTGGGCACAGTTTTCCAAACACTGTTTAAGGCCTCTGTAGAAGAATCAACAAAAATCTACTTCTTTACCTGGATTGTTTAAAAAAAAAATTCCTAAATTCCCTGGGCCTCTGATCCTATGATCTAAAAAAATTAGGTGAGTTGGACCAGATTTTTTTTCAAGTTCAGATTAATTCATTTGTCTGTTATCTTTCAGAAGCTTGATGTGGTTTATTAATTCAGAATTTTTTCTTTGTCAGTATAAATCAATATCCCTCTCCTATACATGTCTCTTCCCAAGTTCTATGACCACTACTGTGCTGCCTTTCCTTGTACTTCAGGGCAGAATGTATGTCAAATAGATATATATTGCTGAGTTTGTAAGGGTATAAGAGCATAACTTCTTATCTGCATAGAAGTTTCCACAAGTTTTGAAGGTGTCTAAGCTCTTAATACAGAGAAAATAGACCCCCAGTCTGATTAAATTACACATACAAGTGTCTAGTATCATTTGAGGTCATGCAGTGTCTCCAAGACAGCCACTGGGGATATAATACCAGATCAGTGTGAGCCCCATGTCCTCATTAGTTAGCCTGAAGATCTCAAGTGGTACAAGAGACTTAAATTTGAACAAACAAAATGCATTTTGTATTACATTGACCACAGTGGGAATTTAGGATTAGCAATATCTGTTGCTATTTGAGACATTGCAGGGTATTCTTACCCTGATTCAAGTTCCCTGTTTCAAAAGGACGTTTGGTGTGGGTGCCTGAGGGTATTTTAATGCAGTACCTGGCATACCTTTAAGCACCTACATAACAAATCAGAATTTAAGGGTTCTAATTTCAAATTGATATATAGTCATAGATCCTTCTTGAGATGACAATGAATTGCCCTGAGATGTTTCCAAAATTGCTGAGTTATGTAAATCATTACTAGTATAAATTTCCTACTGATGCCTAGATTCAGTTCAAACATGTAGTCTTTGCTCAGACTAAATACTATCTACTGCTTCTAAGATACTTCTAGGTGTGCTGACTGATCTCTAGTTGTTTCTTCAGGAGGATTTGTGTCATAACTTCTAGTTCCATGAAGACATTGCAGATATCCTAAAGCTCATCAAAAAATATTACATTCTATATTTTGGTAATGGAACTGATTCTCTTATTCTGAATTCACTGGCATTGACTAGTCAGTAGCTCAAGCTTAACTTTTGGGGAAGACAGAATAAAAAAAGATGCATTAAACATTTCATCCTCCTTGGTGTCATCTATTTACAATCCACCCTCCCCAGTGAACAGCAGACCAAAAATTTCCTACTAATCCCCCTGCAAAGTTCACTACCATGTTGATGACTCGTACTATTTGCATCTTGTTTTCTGTCTTAGCCTTTCCAACCCAAATCTCTTCATGCTTGTGCTACTTTTTTATAAACCCAATGGATACTTGCAACTTGTTTCTGCTTTGTCTAAGATTTCTGTTCAGGTTTGAGTTTAATGAAGAACTCAAGACTTAGTCACATTGTTCTCCTACCTGTGCTTCCTTGCCTTCTTCTATTTTGGAATAGTTCATATTTGTGCATACATATTATTGTTCCTTAACTCTTTTTATCTTTAATAAAAATGTTATTTATCAAGATGAT
>VZTT01068636.1:22016-37183 GCA_013400855.1 Buphagus erythrorhynchus
GTGGTGCAGATCTTGTCTGTGCTAGAGTGAAAATTGAAATAATCTCCCAGAGTTGTCTGTCTGGAAAACAATCCTCCCACATTCTAGTCATGAAGTCTGAGGAAGAAAGGGCCTTTGCATATGCATAGAATTATAGTATCATAGAACAACAGAATCATTAAGGTTGGAAAATACCTCTAAGATCATCAAGTCCAACCATCAGCCTGCACCACCACCATGTTCACCACCAAATCATGTCCTCAAATACCATATCCACATGCTTTTTTGAACACTCCAGGGATGGTGACTCCGCCACCTTCCTGGGCAAAGGGAAGCAATCTTCATTATGTAGATATGGGTTAAGAAATTAAATACAAACTCTTCTAACAAGTAATACTCTCCAATGATTGAAAGCCAGAACTACTTTGGTAAACAGGAAACAAAGATTGTATGATTGATCTCGTGACAACTCCAAGAGGGCTTCGTCCATCTCAGTGAAAAGACAGATACTGAGGGTTATTGAATCGACACACTGATCAACAGTTATGTCAACAAAACATTTTAGAAGTGCCTAAGGGGACCTGGCAGATAGCAAACCATAACTGGCTTCATTGCTTGAAGTCCAAGACTATTTTATTTGTCTAAATTGCACAAAAAATGAATTATCTTTACCTGTTTCTTTCCAGTCATATCTTCCTCTTTTAGGAAGTCAATCTGGGGTTCAGTATGAGGTTAATATACCTAAACACCCCAGTTATGTTAACATCTACATGCACACTGTCTCCCAGCTCTTATTATAGCCAACTGAGATAAAGGCCTTAAATTATTCTCTAAAGGCAGGTCTCTCCTGTAATTAGACATGGTGGGCATTGCTGCCTGGCATTCATGTGTCATGCCAGTAAGATCTTTTGCCAATAACCTTTTGTAGCCATGTTTCCTTAACTGCTAACACACATAGATATGGGATCCTTTTGGTCATCTCAAGTGGCAATATTTAGCCAGCTGAACTGGGGCCCTACTGGCTGTATCTTGGAAAAAGAACAGCTCAAGCAAGTATATGAAATAAATGCAATTTTGATGTCAAAAAAGAGCATTACAATTTTTCCACAAGATGGCTTATTCCCGTTTCTCTACAAAACATAAACCAGTTTCAAGTTCAAGAGAAAAACTATTAAGTTTATTCTTTTACATCACTTTTAGAATACCTTAGACTTGATATAAGTTTCACTTAGGAAGCCACAAGTTTTCTCTTCCAGATTTTTTTAAGCTCTACTGCTTTCCAGCACCTCTCAGCTGTGTTGCAACATTGATTTGTTCAATATAGCCCTTTTACACGTACAATATTTTCCTATTTTCTTCTCTTAAAATGAACTACTAAATAACACCGCATCTTATAGCTTCCCATCAAGAAAGTATCTTTCAAAGGCAAGTGGTCAAGCTGAATTAAATGCATTTCTACACTCAATGAATTACAAGTCTTTTGGGATCACATTTTAAGAGGTTCTGTTATTTGGCAGTTCATAGACATGCATCAAGTACCTTTATTTAAACACAAATAGTTTCAGTCCTGGACAATAGAATGCATTGTAGCAAGTTGTAAATGTGGCCCTATGTATAACAAAACATCTTCTTGATGCATTGGGAAGAATGAGCATTTATTTTTCTGAGTGTGTGTACGTGCTTATATTTAGTAATTAGCCAGGAAACATAAGAAGCCATTAGTTCTTTTGCAAGGTTTGTTGTCTGATTGCTCATAAAATCCAGTTTTATTTCTCATTCTTGACACTGAAAAATATCTGTTGTTTTTTCAGCCAGTATGTCATTTTTGCCTTTTGAGGTTTCATGCTCAGAATGGTTTGCATAATATGTCATGATATACATTTTAGATATCCTTCATCAAGCCATGTGCTACATACCCTTCCTGATATTTGTTCTTCCAATTTTATGCTTCAGTACAGTGTTAACCCTTCACTACCAGTGTTGGATTTTTTCTGAGTATGTTCTACCAGTTCTTCATTTAGACATGAAGCACATTCACTGACATTTTCCTTTATAATTTCTGTTGTTTCATCATCTATTGCAAGAACGGTCCATCAATTCATTTCTATGAGAGATACCTAAGCTCAAACTATGTGAGATTTTGATGAATAGGCCTGGAAATCTGTAAATTAGTGAGCCTTACTGAAATGCCCCACTTTAATTTGCTAACTATTCCTATTATTAATAGGAATCCATATGAACGTAGTCAAATTTAGTTTCTGGCTAAATTTGTAACTCCCTCTCTTAATTTAATTTGTAAGATTTAAAATGCATCTTCATACCAAAATTGCCTCCTAAATATATCTCATGAATACTTATTTTGAGTTTTGGTGCCAGCCCTGCCATAATCAAAGACATTTGATAATGATGATGGATATTTTAAAACAATATATATTTAGGAATAATTTAATTCTTATAAATAGATCTATGTGACTGGTTGATGGAGCCAAGATTCAAAAATGATCATTTGGGGAAAACTATTGTTTTCCTGACAAAGAGAAAAATAGATTTGTAATCTTAAACCCACAAAATCATATCTTTCCATTGTTCTCTGCTAAGACAAGGCTTCAGCAACCTCTCCTCATCCCCCCCCTCACCTGAGAGCCTTTCTCCATCATCACCTGCTCTCTCACATACCAAAATACTGGCAACTATGATTCTCCCTTTTATCTCCTGCCTACACTTCCACCAGCAAGAAACATCACTCTTTCTACTTTGTAGAGTTTACCTATCAGATTCTCTCCAGAAACACCTCAGGGCAAACACTAGTCCCTGCTCTCTGAATAGTCCTGATCCTTTATTGCAGCACAGTCAGATGAAAGCAACTGAAGGAAACTGAAAGCACCTGAGGTACAATTCAGGCCCCCAAATACAAGCTTCAGTCTCTAGCACCCATTCATAAACCCTTAGGGAATCTGGGGTACCTGCAAGGGATTTCTGCATATCAAGTGTGACCTGCAGAAGACATCTTCTGAAAAATGGAAGGCTAGAGGGAATTTTATGTTGAAAAAAGTGCTCCTAAAAGTCTATATTTAAGCAATGAAATCTCCTTCTGCTTTCCAATATGTTTCTACCTAGGTATCAGCTAATCTCAGCCACGCATACCTAAATTCTTATCTACTTCCCTCAGGATATCTTCTGTGACTCCACACTCCTCTTCCAATCCCCCTTCATAATTGCTCATATTTTCAGTAGTAAGTAAAGCTTAGAAGAGGTTTTAACTTATTATTATTCATTTTGTTGTCAGACAGAACATTATAAGTAGATGAAACGAATTATGTAGAAAAGAGAAGTAGGTGGCACAACAATTAGAAACGTTAAGCAAAGAAATGGAAGCTTAAATTTGCCATTTATAGAATCAGTACCAGGTAATAGTGATCTGTTGACATTTCCAACTTGCTACATTTAAAATATATATAGCAATGTTGTCCATATGTTACGAAATGCCTGAGATTACTTGAAAATACAGGGAAGTTTTCATTCTCATAATAATTCAGAGTCTGTGTGATCCTAGAGCAGCTCAGTACACCAAAACATAGGGCAATTCTGGATAACGTGATCAGTTACATAACAGTGTCATACCAACTGTACCTAAGATAAAGCTCCAGGCTAAGTAACCTAGTTCCTACTGAAAGATGGATAATCTGTTTTTTTGTGTGTTAACCAGTGAGTAGTATGTAAATTCAGGGAGGCAATGCATCTATAACAGATACTGTACTGGTACACTACAAGTGGCAAAATATATTCTGTTTATGCTACTGGCCTTGATGTCTGAAATGCTTGATTTCATTTTTTACTGTACTACTTGTGTGATTTCCAAAAAGTTATTCATTTTTCTGTCACTGCTCTTTATATATAGTAGTTATTCATAGCTATAATTATCTCTAATTATAGAAAATGCTTTTCTTCCTTATACCCTGTATTTTTTGTATTTCTATATGAAATCTCTAGAAGAAATACTGCTTCAGCATTACCTAAGTACCATCAAGGAAGAATGAGGAGTGCAGGTGAAGGGGGATTGTGTTTAATCCCTTAACACTGCTCTCCAGTGCTTTTGTTGTTCATGCTTTTGCCATTCTGCACTGTGAGGTTCCACAGGCCACAGTCCCTTTGGGAGATACACACGTGCTGCAGTGTGGCCATCCACAGGCTGCAGAGTGGATATCTGCTAGCCATGGCCTCTCCATGGGCTGCAGGGCAGTCTCTTCTCCCTCACCTGGAGCACCTCCTCCTCTCCTTCTTCCCTCCCCTCGGTGAACTCTCTGCTGTTTCTTTTTGTTCTCTCCTCCTCCCTCAGTGGTGTTTTCTCACCTTTCTTCAGTACCTTTTCCCCAAGGCACCCCCACCTTGGTGGCCAGGCTGAGCAGTGCCCTGCAGTGGGTGGGCTGGAGCTGGGAATTGTCTGTGTGGGTGACTGCTGAAAGAAATGTGTCCCATGGAGAGACCACATTGGAGAAAAATGGGAAAGAGCTTGAAAAGAAGCAATATTGGAGATGACCTCTGCTCCCCCTCCCTCTGCACTGCTTGGGGTGGAAGGAAGTGATGGAATCATCAATGAAATAGTGAAGTTAAGCCAGGGAAAAGGTGTGCTGAGAGGATAGTGGTTTAGACTTTTTTTCTTACTATCCAACTCTATTTTAATTGACAATAAGTTAGATAGGTTTTCTCAAACTGAATCTGTTTTGGCCCATGTTGTACTTGGTAAACGATGTTGTGTCTTTATCTGAAGTCACAATAAACTGCATCCTGGTTTTTTTTACTTGCTTCTGTCCTGTTGAAGAGGGAAAGTAAGAGTTGCTGGGTGGGGATCTGACAGCCAGCCAAACTCAACTCACCACAAGAAAAAAATAAAATTTTAAGAAAGAATTCTCTTTTACAGAAAAGTTCTAAGCATTAATAGCAACATATTTAACTTTTTTGCACACATTTCCTGGAGTTTGCCTCTCCTGTTGTTTGGGGTTTTTAAAATTACTCTTCACTTCTCTCTGGGGTGATAATATTAATGCCTTCCATCTGTTGGGGTAGGCAACAATGAGTCATCAGTGTCCCTTGCCCTTCACCAAGGATGACTGAGATGCTTGTGGGCTTTTTTTCCCCCTTTCCAGGATCTAGTTCATTTTAACATTTGCTAATCTGCTTTAACACTTTGGTCCTTTTTGATTGGTCAGTAAGTTCATATTATACTCAAATATGCTAGATATAGTCCAAACTATTTCCTATTTGTTCACTTTGCTACTCCTCAAACTATTTTTGTCTAGATCCAGGTCTGAACTCTCTAACTGACTGCTGGTCAATTGTTTATAAGGATGAGTTTACAAGTAGTACCAAGCCCATGAAGCATGTATTAGCATCCCATTCCTGTACTCCCTTATGCTGCAGCCTATCTTTCTGCTTCTCTGGGCCTCTGCTCTTATAAGAGGCATATATTTCTCCACACTACATTATCAAGTTACAGTCATAAATTTTTAAATTTATACAGAATAACTGCTTGTTACTGTTATCTGTATAAAAACTATGGTGTATCATACATAGATAAGCAAAAGTAAAACCGCTTAGACATAGACGCCTGACCACAAGAGAAGCTGCTGTTACAGCAAAACCAGGTAAAATAAAAACTCCAGACAGATCAAATTAGTTGAGAGTAAGCCTCACAAACCTCAGTCCTAAGGTCTTCAAAGTCAGGACTCAGCATGTGACTTAACTTCACCCACAATCTCTCCACCTTCTGTCCCCCTGCAGTGCAGGGAGATGGGGAACAGGGTTTATCATTGGTTCATCACAAATCTCTGCTGCTCCTTCATTTGCAGGGGGACAACTTGTCACACTCTTCTCCTGCTCCAGTGTGAGATCCCTCCTACAGGAGACAGTCTTCAACAACTTCTACATGATTCCTTCCCACAGGCTGCAGTTCTTCACAGATTGCTCCAGCATGGGATGCAGTACTTCAGGAACAGACTGCTTCAGCATGAGTCCCCAGTGGAGTCACAAACCCTGACAGCAAACCTTCTCTAGCATGGGCTTCCCATGGGGTCACAGCCTCCTTCAGACATCCACCTGCTCTGGTCTACAGCCCTTCAGGTGGATCTGTGCACCCCCATGTCCCTCCCTGGGCTGCAGGTGGATCTCTGCACCCCCATGTCCCTCCCTGGGCTGCAGGTGGATCTCTGCACCCCCATGTCCCTCCCTGGGCTGCAGGTGGATCTCTGCACCCCCATGTCCCTCCCTGGGCTGCAGGTGGATCTCTGCACCCCCATGTCCCTCCCTGGGCTGCAGGTGGATCTCTGCACCCCCATGTCCCTCCCTGGGCTGCAGGTGGATCTCTGCACCCCCATGTCCCTCCCTGGGCTGCAGGTGGATCTCTGCACCCCCATGTCCCTCCCTGGGCTGCAGGTGGATCTCTGCACCCCCATGTCCCTCCCTGGGCTGCAGGTGGATCTCTGCACCCCCATGTCCCTCCCTGGGCTGCAGGTGGATCTCTGCACCCCCATGTCCCTCCCTGGGCTGCAGGTGGATCTCTGCACCCCCATGTCCCTCCCTGGGCTGCAGGTGGATCTCTGCACCCCCATGTCCCTCCCTGGGCTGCAGGTGGATCTCTGCACCCCCATGTCCCTCCCTGGGCTGCAGGTGGATCTCTGCACCCCCATGTCCCTCCCTGGGCTGCAGGTGGATCTCTGCACCCCCATGTCCCTCCCTGGGCTGCAGGTGGATCTCTGCACCCCCATGTCCCTCCCTGGGCTGCAGGTGGATCTCTGCACCCCCATGTCCCTCCCTGGGCTGCAGGTGGATCTCTGCACCCCCATGTCCCTCCCTGGGCTGCAGGTGGATCTCTGCACCCCCATGTCCCTCCCTGGGCTGCAGGGGCACAGCTGCCTCTCCATGGGCTGCACCACGGGCTGCAGGGGAATCTCAGCTCTGGCACCTGGAGCATCTCCTGCCCCTCCCTCTGCACTCACCTTGGAGTCTGCAGAGTTGTTGCTTTTGCATATTGTTGCTCCTCTCCTTTGACTTCTGCTGGTCTTGCAGCAGCACTTTTTCCCCTTCTTGACTACGTTATCCCAGAAATGCTGTCACCATCAGTGATGGGCTTGGTCTCAGCCAGCACCAGGTCCATCTTGGAGCTGGGTGGAATTTGCTGTGTTGGACATGGGGAAAGCTTCTAGAAGCTTCTCACAAAAACACCCCTGTTGCCTCCTCACTACCAAAATCTTGTGAAAAGGGGTGTAAAAAGCATATCAGAGCTGCAAAACTGAAACTTTTGTCCTTGTATCATTAGAACAATCTTTTCCAGATAATGGATATTTATCACTTTGGTATATGTGATGACTGATTAGTCCAAAAAGCCCATCCAACTATAAAAAGGGACATAATTATTTCACAAAAAATAAACTCTTATTTTTGTTCCAGAGGAGCTTTATCTAGGGTTGTTGGCTTTTGATTGATTGTCCAGGTATTTGTACAAACCAATAAAATGAGTATGCTTTTTATCTCATTAATGAGAGAGGACACAAGCAGAGAAAATAAAGTTTTTATTACCAAATGAATAGCACAGCAGGGTATGACTTGATAAATAGAACATTTCATTTTATCTCATGGGCCTTACTATCGCAGTCCACATCTCCTGAGTAATTTAATGAACTCTGATGGTTGAACCAGTGCCAGTTTTAATACTCAACATTTTAATCAGCTAGGAAAATAAGTTATAACTGAGCAACACTTGAATAGCACTTCAGTGTGTAAAGGAATATGTTGCAGAGAATGATGCTTGTTAGTCTGGATGAATTAGAGAAATTGCTACCTCTGCTGGATGTTACTAGCTGGACATTGGGGGTTATTATTATTTCCCCTGCACCAGGCATTTGAATTTTGCTCTTTATAATCTAATCATGTTTACTCTTCTGTTGCCCTGGTCATCTTCCATCTATATTATTTTTCATTATTTTCTTGCAAAATTTTGACTTTATTGCTGCCATCCAGTATGGGTCTGGAATTGCAAGCATCACATTCATAGGTGCATATATGCCCCGTGGTGTGCACGTTTATTACTTGCAATAATCCAGGCTTGTAAGTGTCACAGTGGCAGAAGCAAAAGCACAGTCCAAGAATGCCTACACAATAAGAGACATTCTTCTGAAGGAATGGGATATTTTGTTTTTGTTATGTTTGCCTCATACTCTTAGTTTCTTACAACTTAAGCTCACAGAGTCTTCTGTCTTTGCAGGGATAGGTTGAAGAAAGGTGATTTCATTTTTATCTGTTGAACTTCCAGTTCCCACTGTGAACCAGGAACAGCTGCTGGACAGAGGCACTATAGAGAAGGTGGGGCAGGGTGTGTGTGGCTGAGGTTGATAGATCTGTTCCTAATTACAAGAAGTGGAAATAGCAACAGAACTAAGATACTGAAAGTCGATGGACTTCCAGAAAATTAGACAGTAGATTTTGGCTTTCTGTCCTCATCCATTCATTCAGCCCAATAATGGAAATTGTCATCAAAGTGGCCTAGAGCCTGTTTAATTTGGCATAAGCGTTTTACAAAAGACTGCCCTACTTTTCCTCCTGCTTGTTTTAGAGAATAATATGAAAGAGAAAAGAAAAGAAAAAAAAAAAANATGAACAGTGAAATGTCCTTTTTCCCAGCAGGAAATGAACAGAATCCATTTACACAGCTATTTTCTACTTTATGTCTTAGTCACTGCAAAAAAAGAGGAGGAATGAGTATGAAAAGTGGAAGAGAGAGTTTTCATTCAAATTAAGTTAAGGGGATTATGGTAAATCTATCTATACTTGTAATGGGAAATTCATAGGTCCACATTGCTATTTAATGATTCCTATATCAATTGGGATGAAGTTTTTCCTGATGGAAAGAATGAATGCTTCTCAGGTATTCATGTACTTGCTGTTAATTTTGACATATCTCACATTTTAATCCTAAATATTTGCATTGACCAAATATTATTTACTCAATAATTTCTGGGATTTATTTCATAGCTACTTTTAATAATTCTTTCTCATGCATTGCAAAATTGTTGGAATTGCATGTTCAGACACCTTTCTGACACCTGTAGTGCCATGTTACACATAATTCCTTTGCAAAAGACTATGCAACCTCAGTAACTAATTCTAGAGATGTATTAAAAGAAGTCTAAAATGCATGTCATATTCATAATAGGTGTTTCACAAACGCCTTTTTTGAGTAACATTGAAACTTCCACACCCATAGTAATCGTACTGTACTATTGTGCTGGCATAATCCATTGTATATGTGTTCTGAATTTTCTCCTCCACTGCTTCCTCCTACCCTATTATTTGTCACTTTATTTAATTTCTATGTTTGATACAGTGTCTATTGTTCTAATGGAAGGTTTCTAATAGCCTTCACTGGGTGTTGGATTGCACTTTAGGCCTTTGTGTCTGAACAAAAATACATATGACAAGTTCATTTGTAAATCAGTCACTTCAGAAAAAAATATTTTAAAACCTAAAATTAAAATACTTTTGTTAGATGCATAAATGATCATACACTCCTTATTCAGTTGCTAATATATTAGTCAAAGCAAATAGTCTATTTTTTTTAGTGTTTGCTTTGTAATTTTCAATAAAATTTTAAATATTTCCATTTATTTACTTATTTGTTTGTCTGCTCTTTTAAGGATGTATTTAGTATGAATTCTACTGTTGATTTAACTGTACTGAAACTCTTAACTTAAAAATGAATCAATTTCTTCAAGATATTGTATTATAGAGATGATACCATTGCTCATCATGATCTGATGTTTAATACCCCAGAAACGATTATTAGCTCATGTATATTATAGTTTATCCAATTGTTCCTGCTTTTCTCTTGAAAATCTCATGTTTAGCTAAAGTATATGTCTTAGAAAATTCCATTTTGATAGAGAGAGAGCCCACCACTTTGAAAAGTTCTCCATACTTTTAGTCTTTGCTTTAAAAATACCTACATTCTCTTATTTTGCTTGTTTGTTTTAGTGATCATTCCTAGATTATTTTATGTCTTTCTCAAGGGAAAAAAATGATCCTTTTGCACCTGCATTTACTTATATCCTTGTAAAGATACTGATCACTGCAATTAACTTTGTCTTGGGTAGGCAACAAGAACACACACCAGGAATTTATGAAATACTCCAAAATAAGCCTCTTCATGATCAAATACAGAAACAAAACCCCACATGTGATTGTCTTGTTTATCATTAATTGAATTCCTAAACTTACTGCTAATATTTGGTCATATTTTAAATTTCACCAAATCTGCATAAAAAAAATTATTTCTTTTAAAGCCCTATTGACTAAATTTAGCACAACCCAAATCCCAGTGTATTTGGGTTTGTTGTTTATTTATTGGTTTTAAACTATTATCTAGAATATTAGACTGTATTTCAGCTGACCATCTGGTTTGTCCTTTCTTGGTACTTACTCAAAGATAAGGAGCTTTCCTGTACTTTAGATGCATTTTTTAAAGATGTATTAAAAACTGATCTTGATACACAGTTTTTTGTGTAAATTACTAGGACTTGTCAATATATGACTGCAATGCTTTTTCCCAAGTTAATAGTTGTCTTGAAAGTGCATCATTATGTCTCAGATATTATGAGCAAGCAAACCAATAATACATAATTGCTTTCTTGTGATCCCCTTTCTGCTTTAATTATATCACTGTTGCTGTAGTTTTATATTTTGCTGTAAACAATTTTTTTACTGAAAATAAATTTTATTCAGTGACTGTCTAACATAAAGCTTAACTGAAGAACACTAATTTTACCACAATATAAATAATGAATAATTACAGACAAGCAAAAAAATAGAATTCCATTTCATAGAAGAGGTTCTTGCAATGTGACTTGTAGGTATCTATGTCCCCAAACTTTTAAATGCCTTTTGTGATACTGTTCATGTAGTCACTCAGGCAGCTATCTGGATATCATTATTTTATTTCTAACACATCTCTATTAAAGACAAACATTAAATAAGTATGAAGCACTATATAAAAGAATTTTCCAAATATATTCCAAAAAAGATTCTGGTGTATTTCAAGAAATTATAGTTTTCAAGAGTTATCTCTGAGGTAGATTTCTCATGATTGTCTATCTAGTGTGATCACACAGAAAGATTTTGTACGATTAAGGTAGTCAGACAGTCTCTTATTTCTGACCTAATACATTTTTTTAATAGTAACTAGGGATGGAAGGAAGGAAGAAAGGAAGGAAGGAAGGGAGGGATGTTAGTGTAAAGCACTGTAAGTGATTTATCCTGAGAGGGGCAACATGGAAGACACATCAACAGAGAGTATTGTAAAATTCCTTGCAGATTTTTTGTCTGATATAATTTGTAAGCTGTTTACTAAAATATTAAACTTTTTTATCTTAGAAGATTAAAGACAGCCAAATTAGATTCTGGCACATAGACTTGTAGAAGAATTAGATAGCTTTGTTATTGTAATGAGGTCAGAAATAATATTTCTTCGGTTTTGTGAATTGCTAATTTAATTCTTGAGAGCAATTTGCATTCAAGGACACTCTGTAGTTCCATTTTTAGTGAAAGCAATCAATATTTTATTCTCTTTCTTTAAAATATTGCTTGCAAAATATACAGCTAGTTGGCTTGCAAACAACAACCCTCACTGGGGTTACCTACCAGCTGTCAGGACGGGTGAGGAAAGTTGATCAGTTACCTGGAAACGAAACACCAAAATGTTCCTGTGAGAACTCATCATCAAGTCTGATCTTGAAAGCTTTTTTGACTATAAAACTCCTAGACAAGTAAAACACAAGCCACTCATTGAAACATGACATCTGCATTATTGCTTCTATAATATAAGCAGTGTTCAACTTGACTATCAAGATTTTGAAATGAACATACATCCACTTGTCCCACCATAACTATAAACAGACATGTAATTGGGAAGGTTTTTTCAAATAATATAGAGATAAGAGATGTTTCCTTCAGATGTATTGAACTGGAAAATTTCTTGGCTGTCTCCTCCCAAAAACCTCAGAGCTACTAACCATTATGAAAATATGACCTAAGATACTTAAAATATTCATCCAGAATGAAAAATGAATGCTACCTTTTGCAACTAAAGTCTAAGTAAGATATTCTAGACTGTGTTTAATGGCACAAAACACTTGAGTTAGACAACTTAATGAGACTTTTCAGATGTTAAATCCTCAGAATTAACAGAGAATGAGAATGATCAATAAACAACCATTATTGTCTCTCTCTCTCTCTCTCATAATTAATTGAAGTCAGTAAAGCCTAAATTGGTGGAAGACAATAGAAAATATGATACCAAAGATAGAAAAATACTTCAAGCAAATAAGATTTGCTATATGGTACGGGATAGAGTTTTAACTTATATTGGTATAGACCAGCTGCTTATTGCTTTTATTTTTTTAATGAAAGGTTGAATGAAACATCAGATCCATGAATCACAAGTAAGAAAGTCACTTTAGGCTGCTTATTTTATTGGCAATACAGTCTTACTCTCTAAATTACATCTCCCAGGCAGAGACTTAGCTGTGTAAATACCTAGCAACAAGTGCTTAGCAGGCACTGAGGCATCTGAAACATTTCAGATGTTTAGTTCCCAAAGGGGCTAGAGGGTGCAAATCAAGTTCTGCAGGAAGATCACTGCTCTACAGGGGTGGCAGCTGGGGGTCAGGCAGGATAAAGTCAGTGCTTAGACACCTCTGTGTTTTCTCTAGTATTTTGCTTATTCCTATTTAAACACTTCAGATGATGATTTCTCAGCTTGAATTATCAGCTAATGTAGAACTTCTGCAATTCAGTCTGATTTTACGATCTCTGTGTTTTTGTTCTTTTCCTGCATTCTTCCATTTTATCTCTTCAGAATAAGTTTTATTCTGTTGTCTGCCCTAGACTGGAATGGATTCAAAAGACTATAAGCAATTGAAAAGACCTTTCATAACAGCTGAAGGAGCCAAACAAACTCTGGAAAATACAGGTACTCCTTTGCCATATTAACTTCTGCACTTTGTAGGGAGAATTTTTACTTCCTGGTCTAAGCATATTTTCACATTTTTATGTCTCTGCGTCACAGCCTCATTCTAGTGAAACCTACTTCAACCTTTTCCTTCAGGCATGCAGGTTATAATACCGTCTTTGACCTCAGATTTTAGTTAGAGAATAGTGTACATAACCATGTCAACTGGGATACTTACAGTGATTTCACCTTTGTTTCCTCAAAAGACTTTTGGTATGCTGTAGCACAGCTCCTCTTTCTCTTAATTTTTTTTCTTCTGCTAATTTCATTTAATTCAAAATGCTCAAACAAGTTCTCACACAAAAAACCTAAGCAGCATGTGGCATTTATCTAAATTATAAAGAACAATGCTTTGTGTATTCCAACTACATTTTTTCCCCATAATGTGCTACCCCACTAACTCTACATATATTGTCTAATAAATTGTCTTACTGGCCACCTTTAACTTATCCAATATACTGTCTTTCTACAGCTGCAATTATATGGAGTTTGTGCATTTTTTTTTTCTGAACTGGAAATTGTACATGAGGAATGGAAGATATAGCTCTCATGAAAAAAAACCCAAAAAACAACAAAACCAGAATCAACAAACAAAACATAATCTGTGCTGGTTTTGGCTGGGATGGAGTTAATTTTCTTTATATCAGATTGTAAGGTGCTGCATTCTGAATAGATGCTGGAAACTGTGTTGATAACACAGGAATGTTTTATGTATTGGCTAAGCAGTGCTCTTGAAGCATCAAGGCTTTTTCTGCTTCTCATGAGGAAGCTGGGAATTAGGCTCAGCTTATAAAGGTGGAGGAAGAAAAGGAAAAGGAGCACATTCAGAGTGATGGCAAGTAACTGTGCGTGTATAATAAAATTCTGTTTTCCTGAAAAATGGCTGAACTCCTGCCTGCCAATGAGAAGTCTCAATATAATTTTTTTTTTTGTTATGCCTAAGTGCACTTCCTTTCTCTCTGAAATTTTCTTCATCTTGATTCATGAGTTTTCTCACTTTTACCCTTCAGATTCACTCCCACACTCTGTGGGAGTGAGTAAGTAGCCATGTGGGGCTTATTTGCCTTCCAGAGTTAACCCACAACATGATTTTAAGAAGATGGAGTGGGACTCAAGCAATGCCAGTACTTTTGATTTATCTATCAAGGACTTTGTTACCAGAGTTTTACAGAGAGTGAGAATAGGAGGAATAAACAGTTTCAGAAAAACTCTGTGATGGATTTACTTTTATATGTCCTAGTGCCAGTGGGTAGGGGAAAAAACGCCTTAAAGGAAGGGAGAAATCCAGAAGAAATCTGCTCTTTTCTAGAAGGGAAAAATAAGCCTCCTTTATTTAATGTCTGAGAAAAGTCCAGAAAACTTCTGAAAAAAATTTAAATTACAGTTAATCTTCATTGCCCCTTTCACAGAAATACACCATGACTTTCCTCTAAGAAATTTTGTAGAAGCAGTATGAATGGTCTCATAAAGTCATCACAGTAATTTCCAGACTGTTGAATACATGGCTTCAAGGACCAGTTCCTGGACCATAGACCATACTAGACCACAGGCTTATACTGAATACTAGATGATGACTAAAGTATTTCCCTGGGCAGCATCTTCTATTGCTTCACAGAAGAAATCTGTGAAGACATCTTTTCTAAAATCAAATCTAAACCTCCCCTGGTGCAACTTGAGGCCATTTCTTTTTTTCCTATCACTTGTTAACTGGGAGAAGGAACCCTAAGCTGCCTACAGCCTCCCTTCAGGTAGTTGTACAGAACAATAAGGATCCCCTTGACCTTCTTTTCTCCAGACTAAA
This sequence comes from Buphagus erythrorhynchus, assembly GCA_013400855.1. Lineage (NCBI taxonomy): Eukaryota > Metazoa > Chordata > Aves > Passeriformes > Sturnidae > Buphagus > Buphagus erythrorhynchus. The sequence goes on from VZTT01068636.1 coordinate 36,851, forward strand.
TCCCAGTTCCTTCAGCCACACCCCATAAAACTTGTGCTCTGAACCCTTCCCCAGCTTTGTTACTGTTCTCTGGATTTGTTCAATGCCTCAACCTCTTTCTGCCAGCGAGGAACCAGAACCAGACACATGAGGTGTCACTTCACTGCAGCAAAGCACTGAGAAACAATCACTGCACTGGTCCTGTTGGCTACTTGTGGAAGCTCAAAGAGCCATGACATAGCAGCCCTGGCAGGGCAGAGGCTGGCAAGGAGAAACACCCCTGTGAGGTCATGGTGAGAAGTGCCTCCTTCCCATAGGCCTTTGCAGGCACATATTAATCCCAGAAATTCTATT
>VZTT01068637.1:6786-19535 GCA_013400855.1 Buphagus erythrorhynchus
TTTTTTAAATGTGAGAGTTCTCCTTGAAACAGTGATAATCAATGTGGACTTGGGCAGAGAGGTCACACTTATATACCGTATAGAAGTTTTTTAAGACATTACTGCCATGACAGATAAGAGAAATTCAATGCGTGTACTATACATAGAATTTAAAAAAACAACTGATAAGTTTCTATACCAGAGATAAATTACTTAGGTACCATCATGGAATGAAAAAAATTATACAGAAATGGACAAAACACTGGTATAATAGCAGAATACAAAAATATATTTTAACAGGGATATTTCATCCTACTGAAGAAGAAAAAAGTGGATTAAATATTCAAATTAAAAGCAAATTGGAAGACTATTCCTCTATATCTCCCAGACTGGATAGTGTGCGTGACTACAAAAAGGGAAACCAAACACTGAATGAATCCATTTTTGTACTTACCCACTCTGCATAGGGCAGGAAGTGTATAGACCTGTCAAGGATGGCCACACAGATAGAATTTAGAGCTGTTGTGTCTGCACTATTGGACCAAGGTAGCACTTATGATGAGAGATAAACAGTTATTTTAACAAAGACAAACAAGTCTTCTAAGCTGTCAGAGATTTTAATGTCAGACAAACAGTGACTAACATAGGGTGCTTCCCTTGTGTACCACTGAGCAACGATAGGCATCGCTGTTCTTCCCAGGAGCAAGGAATGAGGAAGAAAAAGTGGGTCTGAGTCAAAGGAAAGCTGAGCCACCAAAGCCGTGAGGCAAGCAATGTGTCTGCAGGCAAATAGAAATGTAAACCCTGCTTGGTTATTAGTGCATGGAGCAGGGGGAGAGAGCATCCATAGCATGGCTGAAAGATTGTCTGACTCCCTCCAAATGGGGCCCTGCAAAGCTCTTCCACTTGATTTTGTGCAGGGTTCACTTCTGTACTATAGGTGGCAAGTATTTTCCTGTAAGACATAAGAAAAGTCTTGAAACCAAGCATAAATACAAAAATATAATGTGTATTAGTAGTAAATGTGAACTAGGATGGTATTATACCAATGTTCCACCAATAAGAAAAATTACACAAATCTGGCAGCACAGAGTAACTGAGGGGTTGTACAGGGCCAGTGATGGGGGGAGAGCAAGGAGCATCTATGAGTTCAAGAAATAGAAAGAAGAAATGTCTGTTTGTGGAGGAAAAAAATACTCAGGGGAAAAGAGCAGAGAGCAGATGTGTTAGTCTGGATAAGGCTGCATGATCTTATGTCCTTGTTAATTAGCTCTAGGTGGTTTGGGTTGTGAAAGTATGTAAATAGAAGCATTCTTGGAGTAGTGTGAACAAATAAGCAGGATAATTATTATAAAAAATGATACTCTCAAAGCTTACTGCATTTTTTATTAAATAAAAAGTTGTACTGATGTAACATTAAGAATGAGATTTTAACTGAAATATTTAAACCAGAGGTTTCTTCAGAAACCCTCCAACTATCCTCATGAGTATATGAATAACAATAGGCTCTTTCATTATGTACAGAACTTTTGCATCAGTCACTGAATAATAATTATTTTCTACTGTAGCTTCACCCTAGCCTACCTGGAGTTTCACAACATTGCAGCAGAAAGTTGCTTTCTGAATAGGCAGCTCCTCAAACAGGCAGTGATCTACCAGATGCTAAGAGGATACACAGAAACATGAGGGAGGGCTTAAACCAGTATATAGGAGAGAAACCAGATGTGTCAGAAACATTATACAGGCACTGTCAAAAATGAGGAAAGAAATAGCCTGAAGAAGCAGATGGATGGACAAAACGACAATAATATCAAACAACAAAATAGACAACAAAATTCCAGACTCCAGGGGGGAGAAGGAAGGAAAAATTCCCTATACTTGGAGAGAAAAACAGTAATATGAAAATTTTTGAAAATAAAATGAGGATTCATGGGTTTTTCTAAGATGTGTGTATGCAAAGATGCATGGCAAAGACAGCATCAGTAGTAATAACTATTATAGCTCTGAATTTATCAGGGTCTCAAGCAGGTTAATGATTGTGGTGTACAACTGTGACTAGAATTATAGATGGCCTCAAAATGAAAGGTACAAATACCCAGATCTTTTTAGGTGCTCCTTAGACATTTTTTAAGTAGTTATACAAATACATTGGTACAATCTTAATTGATCTACAGCATTTTTAAACAGGCATAAAAGCATCCATGCACAAAGCTGTACTGATTTTATTGATATTATACAAACATTAATGGTATCTTTAACATTTAGTTCACATTATGCAAAGCCCTTGTATAGATAACCATAGTTAAGTTGATTTGCAGCTGTTACTAGTTGACAATATCTGCATTCAGTTTTTAGTGGACTAAGTTTCCTTCAAACACCAAACTTTTGAATTGATTTTTGATGTAGGTATTTTCCCTCAAAAAACTAAACACTGAGAGAAAGAAAATGGACACCAGCCTAGAACAGCTTCATTGGTACAATGGATTTGATCTCTGTCTGATAAATGTTGATACTCAGGAAATGTGAGTGCTTCAATAGCTTTTTCTATGGTTCTTTGCATTTCATTTACATTAATTAAAATAATTGACTAAGTACAGAGTATATTAGAATCCAATCTACTGTGTCTTTGGAAGGCATAACCTCTTTGGGTAGTATTAGAAAAGTGATGTGCCTAAAGGCAATTCATTTGCTTACAAACACAAATTAGGCAACAATATGGAGGACAAAGGAGGACTAAGACAAAACAAATGTTAAAAGGTTCCATAATAATTTTCAACACAGTGACTTTTGAGTTGCATTGCTGTAAGAGAAAGAAGAAATCAGGAAAAAGTTAGGATAAATTGACTAATAAGAGGAAGACATCACTGAAAGACACAATAAGGCCTCAAAAAGACAATGAAAGTAATTTATTGACAGCCTAGGTAAGCATTGCTAAAAATTTTAATGAATTCTGAGCCTCAGTGTTCACAAAGGAGGATTGGGAACAGATGCCAGAAACAGACATAAATTTAACAGCAGAGGTGGAAAGCATACTGAAGAAACTCAAGATCGTGCCAGAAGAGGTGACCTAGAAATTAGAACATTTAAAGACTGACAAAACTAAAGGACCAGAAGGTACACATTTGATGAAGCGTCCCAAAAGAGATAGGCAAACCTTTAGCAAGTTTATTTATAATCCCTTTGGAATTGAAAAGGGCAAAGTAGCACATATTTAAGAAGTGATCTAGCTAAAATCTAGAAAGCTTGACTTCTAAGATAAAAGGTGAACCAAATACTTTAAAAGGTAAAGACGTCAATTAATTACATGGATTTTCGAAAGCTGTGCAAGGCCACGTGTGCGAATTTCAGAATCACTCCGAAGTGCATTTCTAGCTTAAAACCATATGAATTATTGTTTATCTACTAATATTTTTAAGCTCTATGGTTCTTACTTTTGGTACTCTTTCTGTATATTTACTTTAATGAGCTCTATAAAATGACACGTGATCACTAGTAATGTATGTGAATGCTGGAGACTTTGACATACAATTCTAGCAATAAGAAGACATTGAAAGCATTGGATCATGTACTCTGAGAGAAAAAGGAGAAAAGGAGCAAGACTAAATTTTAAGTCTTACACTTTCCATTCTGAAGAAGTACCACCATTTGTTTGAGTTTTTATGACTCTGGCAGGACTGGGTCCCCACAATTCCAGAAAGAAGTTAACTCAAAGAAACGCCGCAAAGAGATCAAAGAGCTGGAAAACCTGTCCTATGAGGAAAGACTGAAGGTGTTACAGTCTTTTCTCCTTGGTGAAGAGAAGATTCAGGGTGACCTTTTCACAGTATTCTAATACTTAAAAAGCAGATGCAAAGAAGGTGGAGACTCTCCCTTCACAAAGAACCACATGGAGAAGATGAGCAGCAACAGGTTCATGTTTCATTAGGAGAGGTTTGATCTTGACACAAGAAAAAAATATTTTATTGTGAGAAGAATGAGGCACTGCAAGTGAAGTCCTCATTCCTGGAAGTGCAATTAGACAGGATGCAAAGTAACGTCATCTAGGCTCTCTTTCCCATGAAAAGTTGAACCAGATGATGTTTCAAGGTTCTTTCAAATTTGATCTGTTCTATAATTCTATTATATCATGAATTGCTTCATTTGCAAGACCGGTAGGAGCTGTTGTCTCCCTTGGAGGTAGGGAGGCCCTGTGGAGAGACACTGACAAATCAGAGTATTAGGCAATCACCAACCACATGAAGTTCAGCAAGGGCAAGTTCTGGATCCTGCACCTGAGATGGTGCAACCCTGGACGTACGGATAGACTTGGGAAAGAGACACTGGAAAGAAGTGCTGCAGAAAGGGACCTGGGGGTCCTTATTGGTGACAAGCTGAACACGAGTCAGCAGTGCCCTGGCAGCCTGGAGGGCCAACACTGTCCTGAGGGGCATCAGGCACAGCATGGCCAGCTGAGCAAGTGAGGGGATTGACCCCTCTGCTCTGAGCTGGGGCAGCCTCACCTTGAGTGCTGAAGGCAGATCTCCACATTGTCACCACAATACAAGACATTAGGTTGTTAGAGAGTGTCCAAAGGAGGGCCACGAGGATGGTGAAGGGCCTTGATGGGCAGCCATATGAGGAGCAGCTGAGGTCACTTGGTCTGTTCAGCCTGGAGAAGAGGAGACTGAGGGGAGACTTCATTTCACTCTACAACTTCCTCATGAGGGGAAGAGGAGGGGCAGACACTGATCTCTTCCCTCTGAATACCAGTGACAGGACCTGAGGGAATGGCCTGAAGTTGTGTCAGGGGAGGTTTAGGTTGGATATTAGAAAAAAATTCTTCACCCAGAGGGTGGTTGGATACTGGAAGAGGCTCCCCAGGGAAGTGGTCTGACAATGTTCAAGAAGTCTTTGGACAATGCTCTCAGGCACATGGCATGACTCTTGAGTGTGGTCCTGTGTAGGGCCAGGAGCAGGATTTAATAATCTTTGTGGGTGCCTTCCAACTCAGCTTATTCTATGACTCTGTGATTCTGTCATTTGCCGTGTTCTTCAGTGAGTTATGGAAATGTATACTCATTTGGAGATACTGAGAAAATGCTCACTAATACACACATCCATATATTTTCTGTTCTATATGATGGATATACTTTTGATATTCCAGGGAGTTATCTGTGTCTCTGCTTCTGACCATGTGCTTTTTAAAGGCAGAATCTGACATTGCCAGGCATCTTCTCTGCAGTCCAGAATATCTTAGCCCTGCACTGCACACCTACAGGATGCTTGAAACGGCTGCAATTTCTAGCCCACGACTTCTGTTGCTTGACAGCTTTTTTTAAAAAACAGAAATCTGCCCCTGCATATGATTTTAACCCTCTGAAAATACCAGTTTGCTGAAGTTTCCACTCATTCCTGATTTTATCAAAGGATTTTCCTGTGATATAATCCTCTAATCCAGAAGTCTTATGAACTTAATTAAATTCAACAAAAAGAAACTATGACAACTACAGAATTGAGATACTTTGCTTAGTTTGCAAAAAAGGTTTTAAAGAAATTCAAATGGATTAACACTGACAAAGGCTATGGAAAAATTATCTCTAGAGTTCATTGCAAAGTTTTTTCAGAGAACTCAAGAGAAGTTTGCTGCAGGCCTGGTGATCTATGGTACAGGCAGTATGTTACATTAATGTCCTAAGGATTGACATATATATTATAAAGGGTAGTTATAAGTTCTAGCAGTTGTGAATGAGGAAAGTATCAGACAAGTGTAAGGCCAAAGTATCACTATTAAGACAGATTTTATTCACCTTATATAAAAGTAACCTGAAATACAGAATGTGCAGTAACAGGCTGAAATTTGATGACTGCACAAAACTGGAAAATAAGTCAAAATGAATGAGGTGGACACTAAAATAAAAAGCAGTTGGAAAGGCTAAGACCAAGGATAGATATATGGTTATGACATAATTCAGAAAAATATAAGAGAAAGACACTGAAGATGAAAGGAAAGATTTTCAATTTTCAAACAGCAATAGAGAAAATCTAGGTGTAGTGGAATATATCACGTAAACCTTTGACCTATTGCTTATAAGCAGTAAATTGTAAGAAACTGAAACTAGGGCCACATAAGAGGACTTTGGAAATGTAATCGAGTGGGAATTATTTGACTGGTGTAGAAATGGGACCAGGAAAATAGTGTTTTATTTGACATAACACCCACCAGTAAAGGGTTACAAATATGGAATATAATAATGAAAGAAATTTTGATGAGGACTCAATTCCTGGGAGAGATTTCATTGAAATTAACAGGTTTCTGAATATGTATACCAAGAAAAGAAAAATCTGACATAAACCAAATGGCTTTCACTTGGTTTTAGTAAACATTCTGTTTACTTTAACAAAGACCTCACGTAGTTTATCATAATATACTGTTCAATTCTGTGAATGTAAGTTCAGTGAAGTTCACCTTCCAGAAAAAAATGCTTGCCCCAATGCCCAAAAGAAATGGATAGCCTTTTGATAAATGGCTGCATCCAACCCCATGTCTAATCTTGCCAAAACGTTATCATTGTATTTTTGGTGTAGATCTCCCACCAAGAACAAGTTCTTCCTCCAGAGATATGTTCAGTTTTGATACTGCTGAACCCAAGACTAGGTTATCCCAGATTGGAGCACTCTGCCTTCAGTCTGAGCAGCAGAGCTGAGAGGTCTCATCAGCAGGCAGAAAATGTGTCTCCCTGAAAGAAGGGAAAGATTTGTTTCTCTGTGACTGTCTTTTTCTTTCAGAATTTCTCACCTCCTTCTTCCTGTAATGGTCCTGGGGTCACAGAACCTCAGAATGGTTCCTCTTCCAGTTCACTGGTAAGATATCCAGCTTCCTCTGAAATCCTTTTCTATGAAATATGCCTAGTTTATTACCCCAACAGCGAATGCAAGGTTTATACTTCTGTTTGATTTCACTCAGATTGTCTTGTGGGCTGGTGCAAGTATCTGATGCATCTATTCCAATACATTCCTAGTGACAACAGATATGGAGAAAACCAAGGTACACTGCAAGTGCACCCTCAGCAAGTTTATAAATAGCATGAAGCTGAGTGGTGCAGTTGACACAGCAGAAGGAAGGAATACCATCCAAAGGGACCTGGGAAAACTTGAAAAGTGGGTCCAAAACAAGGTTCAAAAAGTCCAAGTGCTGCCCCAGGGTTGGGGCAATCCCAGACATGAGTATGTTGACAGCAGCCCTGCAGAGATGTTGGATGAAAAGATGGCAATGTGTGCTTGCAACCTTCAGCAGTGATTCTCCCCCTCTACTCTGCCTTCTTGAGACCCCACCAGGAGTACTGCATTCAGCTCTGAGGTCCTCAGCATAAGAAAGACCTGGATCTGTTATTGTGGGTACAGAGAATGGCCACAAAGAGTAATAGACCATCTCTTCCACAAAGACAGGCTCAGAGAACTCTGGTTGCTCAACATGGAGAAGAGAAGATTCTGGGAAGATCCCATTGTGGTGTTCAAGCACTTAAAGGGGGCTTATAAAAAAGGAGGTTGGCCTTTTACATGGGCAGAGAGTGATCAGACAAGGTAGAATAGTTTTCAGCTAAAAGAAGAGATATTTCCTTTAGATGTTAGGAGAAAATTCAGGTAAGGATGATGAGGCACAGGAACAGGTTACCCAGGGAATTTGTGGATGCCTTATCCCTGGAAATGTTCAAGGTCTGATTGGATGGGGCCCAGAGCAACATGATCTAATGGCTGGGAGCTGTACCCGTGGCAGGGAGGCTGTAACAAGATGATCTTTAAGACCTCTTCCAACCCAAACTATTCTATGATTCTATGATCCTCAGTTGAAACCCTATGCATAATACACTGAAGATCTGGATGTAGAGAACGTAATTAGTTGTTCTTGGTTCTTGTGCCCATCCTCAGATATCTCATGCGCCTTGTGCGCATGAAAGAAATGCAGAATATAAACAAAATGAAAATTCTGGATTGACTCCAAGCCATCATCACTTATCTGCATATTTCTGATATTGAGCTCATGTTTTACCAAAAAGTGCTACAGTGAATTTCAATTCAACTTAAAGACAATGCAAAGTCATTATAAACACTGAGCATTTGGCAGTTTTTTTAGTAATCAACTATAATTAATAAGTGTGGTAACAGGTTTTTGTGAAATGGTACAGCAGACAGCATAGAAAAAAGACTGGATTTTTTCTGAGAGAGATCTGCTTTTTATAGTAATTGGGATATAAACACCTAAAATCAGGATTTTATACTGAAAGGGCAAGCTAACCTTACTAATGGTGATTACTCACTGTATAATAGAAAAGGAAATAAAAGCGTTTTTATAAAACGTATCAAATCCTAAGAGTGCTGTTAAACTCATTAAAGAAAAAATGAAGTTAGAGAAACTGGTCTTATTTTTTTTCACTCCCAGTAGAGTTCATTTCTACTTCAACAACTAAGCCAAGGTCACATTTAACTCACTTCAATTTCACCCAGTGCACAAGCTAATGTCAATAGTACAGCTGCCATGCAGAGCTAAAGACTGATGGTTAGACAAAGCCATTTACACAAGGCTGGGTCTTTCATCTTCTCTCAGCTAGTGACATAAGAAAGCACTGAGGTTATTCTCAACTAGAGACTAAAACTGGCATATTAGAAAAAATGTTATTCTCCTTAGCTGTCACACAAAGGATCTGAAGAAATGTAGAAATGTTTTTTTCCTTGGTCATCTAGGGAGATCACAAAGTGACTCTAATAGCCTTCACTCTGAAATTTTCACATGGTTTAAGTGATTGCCAAGTCTGATATTTTCCATTTACACTTCATTGCCATCAGAAAAAGAAAAAAATCAATATACCTACCTACTCAAGTGTGTCACAGGATGAGCTTATAAAAGAAGACATCAGTCTTTTTAGGGCATGAAAAATATACTTATTCAAATATATCTTATTTTAAATGACATAAATTGCAGTGGTTAGTCAAGATTCGATTTCCTCTAAAATATAAGACTTAAAATATTCCCTGACTTGCCAAGGAATAAGAATCCTTCAAACTGTTGATATGTACAAATGTACTCGTTTTCTCTTGTAAGTTATACCTGCCACAGTGTACCAATATTAGTGACTACCTTTCGGAATTTTAATGGGAAGGTGAGATCTAACATATTATCATATTTCTCTGAGATGGTACAAATAACTGGAACTTTGCCAAAGCATGGGAGCAATAGCATTTATTATTATTTTTATTTCAATTATTCTATGTGCGTGAATTTGAGTTGCCTTGGCTTGTTGGTGCTAATATGATTCCACATGATGTCGTGCAGCTCTAGCAAGCTCAAACACACTAAGCAGAGCTATCTTTCCCTTGCATGCTATAGCTCTTACATATTTTATCTGCCTTGTTAAAGATTTCTTGCAATTTCGCTGCAACAGTATGCAATGTCTTTGTTTGAGATTAATAAAATATCATAGATACGATGGAATTGTCTTGTCAAAGATTTGACTGCTTGGACACTGTCAAGAACATTTGACAAGTGAGAGCCAAATTTGTCCCTGACTGTTCTGCTCTCAATAGAAGCTGACAGGTCATCATTCACCTTATGATGTCGTTTCAACCCCATTATCTTTTCTACCTTGTTTTAGCACCTCTCTCTGGCAAAGGAAGTGAGATGTTGAAGAACTGAGGTGGTATTTCAGGCTATCTGCCAGCAAGTGCTGAATAATAATGGAATTTGTTTGCTTACAAATTGAGCAATTGAATTTAGACATTGAGGGGGTCACCTCTGTGATTTGTCCCATCCCCAGATGGTCAGTCATCTAAAAGGCAGAATTACAGGGTCAGTCGCGGAACCCTTTCCCCCATGTGGTAGCACAACATACCAACCATACAACTACTAGGCCATCCCCCACAGTTACAAGTATTTCAAGGTCAATTTATCAATTTAACAGCTTCATCTTCTTAATCACTAAACTTCTGTCTCTTTGAGCTTGTGCTGAAAGACTGTGGCTGCTAATTAAAATGGAGCTTTACTAGCAAGTACACAAATTAGATCCTGTCAGTAAGTTTATTCTAACTATTGGTCATTTCTAAATGCCTTTTTAATCCCCTAATTTTTACATTAAAATTCAAAAGCCTAACAATCTTAATCACCCCTACATCAAATTCATCATTAAGAACAGGAAGCCAGATGGTATAATTTTGATTTACCGGACTTCAGCGTGAATTAATGTACTGAGTGCCGATAATGAATACATCAAACCTGATATTGCAGAAACCTATGAATCTGGCATGTTAAATTAATAACACACTTTGCACAATGAAAGCATGTAAGCTCATATAAAACTGAGGAGTAATGGTCCCTTTTATTTTAAATGGTCTTTATTAGCCTGCAGTTTTGACTCTCANCTATCTGTTCTTTATTTTCATTTCACTTCATGCCTACATAAAAGAAAAAAAAATATAAGTATCCACCTTATTGCAAACTTTATAGTTGTGAAAGAAATACTGGTGAAGAAAGGGCCCTAGTGAATTGTCTTCAATTTGTTCTGTAATAAATGTTAAAAGTTTGACGGGCATGCTGAAATACACTTATTCCAAAAAGTTATAGTACAATGCTGTTTGCTACATGGGATAGTTATTCATTGCATGGAGTATGTAATATATTATGTAGATTATGCCACTTTTAAAAAATATTTTTCCTGTAATCTTTTATTTCTAATGTATACTGCTTCTTGTTCCAATATACCCATGGCAACTATGAAGCTGAATATCATTTTATTAGAAAACAGGGTCAGGAATTAGTTTTACTGAAGAACAAAGAAATCATGCGTTTTGAAATAGTTGCCATTAAAAAAAAGTCCTAGGTAGGAAAGGTCCATGTCTACCACATTTCCTGATTATCTAGCTATTATATGGCATGGAGATGGCCTAGAGTTTAGCTTTCTTGAAAGAAAATTGGTGGATATCAAATTTGAACCATTGAGTAGCTTGTGTTGTAGAAGTGAGAGATATACAGGGCTGAAATTACTCAAATATATCCCTTCTGAATACATAATTTAATATTTATTTAGTGTAAATTAAAAATATGTCAGTCAATATGTATTCTTGTGGACATATGAATAAAAGGAATTCCACCTAATTTCTATTTACACCAAAGACAAAATTGTCTTTGACTTAAATGAAAACAGGATTTCACTCAAATACATGTCTCTAGGATCTGAAGCTTCTTTTTCAGATATATAGCAGCAACACAAATAGAACTATATTGTCCAATATGAATTCTAGTTCTGAAGAACATCTGAGTTATAGAACTCCTAGCTGAAATATAGTTTGGAATGTTTTTATAGCGAACAACCTGAAATGCACAAATGTGAGCCTGTATACCATAAGCCAGAAAGGCAGGATCAGACTGGTCTCTGTTTTGGAAACCACAAACTGTTTGCTGTAAAAGCATTTAAAGAGTTAGAAGATGCCTAGTCCAGGCCTGAGCAGGATAAAGCTGACTGAATAGGGTAACATGAGCATAAACATTTCCCTGGGTTTATTCTGTCTCTCACTTTTCACACAGTAAGTGAATGTTTCAACAGTTTGTGTGTAGCTGTAGGAAATATATTTAATATAACAAGGGTAGGATAATACCAGAAAAAACCCTGCAAACCTGAATAAGGTGCTACTTTGCTGCTAGTTTTCCTTATTTCACGAGTGTGTCCTTGCACTTACCACTATGGCATTCAATTTGTACTGCTTAGAGATAAACTGCTAAGATTGATTCCTAAACAAAACAAGGGATGCATTATGCATTTGTCTAAAGAGGATATAAAAAACCTCTTACATGTCTCCTTTATGTATTTAGTGTTTTTACCCTTAGAAGAAATAGTACTTTACTAATATTTGAGGGATGAGAAAGATAGTTGTTCCCAAAAAAAGAAATTCATGCTGAAGACTGTTCTAGAAACTTGGATAAGAAAAGTCAGTTGCTCCTGGATGGAAATGTTTCTCACTCTTAACTCTCTAGTTGAAGTTCATTTGACAAACCTATTATAAAATGAATAAATGTAGCTCTGTGTGATTTGTCCATTGTCAACATGTTAACACAATTTATTTGAAGGTAGATTGATGAAGGATGGCTGAAGGAGTTTACCCTCCTGAGTTAAAGAATAGAAAATCCTTTTTCCTTAGCATTTCTCTTTTTTTCTTAGAAGTTCACAAGAGTAGATATACAATTATCCTCGACTTGCTGATGCAAAGGAACAGAGCATTTAGTTTCTTGTCACTGTCTCTGAAATTCCTAAAGGTACAATTAGCATTTCATTTGACATAATGTTGAAAGGTTCATAGATTGATCTTCCCTAAAATGCAGCAAGAATTTTTTGAAATGCAAATTTTGACATTTATTAACTTTTATTCCAGATCTGTTTATAGACTGTAAAACTGTGCATACATTTAACTCAAAGAAGCTAAAAGGACAATGTTTAGGTGGATACTCTGTGTTATAATAAAAGTCTATTTTATTGTTTCAACAATGAAATTTTTATTATCAGAGATTTATGATATCAGCACAGCAGTTTTTACTGCATGATTCACAGTGTTTTTATAGATGTATATTCAACAAAACAAGGAGAGAAATTGTACTGCAGTGCTCTCTCTCAGGAGTGCATTTCCCCATTGAAATAATGTCAGCAGTTTTCCACCTTCAAAGCCCTATGTTTTCAAATCAATTAACAATTCTAATTGTGCTGGAACAGTTGTTCACTTAGCTTGGCAAATGGGACAGGAAACATTATTTC
>VZTT01068638.1:1567-26427 GCA_013400855.1 Buphagus erythrorhynchus
GATGGGTGTCAAATCTGATGCTTTTCAGCACCATTGTTAATAGCAATCTCTAACGACTACAGCACCACTCCAAAGATTTGCAGTAAAATCCAGACCCTGCCTGGCTGTGCAATAAGGGATCCTGATCCATGATGTGCCACAGGAAGGGGAAACATTTCTCAAGGACACAACTAGTTTCTGCAGTCATTCCTAGACATCCAGAGTCCTGGCTGACTGGTAAACTCTCTGCCATGCTGGTAAGGATAGGGTAGGATAGGATAGGATAGGATAGGATAGGATAGGATAGGATAGGATAGGATAGGATAGGATAGGATAGGATGGGGACTCTGCAGTGAAGGCTTGTCACTACAGGGCAGAGCTGGTTAGTAGGCATTGCAAGAGGGTTCTGAGCTATGTATGGGGACAAGACAACACAAGGATTTTTTTGTAGACAGGAGTAGCATTCAGAATATTCTAGGGCATACAGAATATATTTGCCTGAAACTTGCATGCATAAAAACCAAAGCAAACCAGTGATATTTAAAATCAATACATATTTTTGGGTATTTTAAAACAAATTCCAATTAAATTGGTACCTGATAAACCCAATATGTTGCAAGTTAAAACCTCCATAAACAAAAACGATGCCAGTGTTTTGTTGTTGCTGTTGTTGTTGTTGTTGTTTTTTCTTTTTTTTTTTTTTTTATTTTTTATTTATTTATTTCTTTTCAATCAGTATGTATTATTTGCAGCCAGCACTTGCTCATCACTGTGCTGTGCTGATACTGGAACAGACAAATTCAAATCAAATCCAAGTTTCTTTTTTTCTCTCCCTTTCATTTCCATTCTGACCAACGCATTTTAATTCAGTCCATATGAATGAAGTTCAGCCATTAATTTTATATAACCTGATCTGTGCCACCGAATAAATAATGCAGTATTGGTTGCCAAACTAGAACACTCTAACTGAAATAGATATGTGCATTTAGTAAAGCCAAGCTATAATTTGCTTGAACCAATATTACTAAGGCAGCCAACATATGGGATTTTAAACCCAAAGTACATTTGTAGATGAGCTTTTATAATGCAAATGGATATACATTTTTCCAAAGCACTGTATATTCAATAAAACCCACCAGCTTCCTGAGTGTCAGCTGACACAGCAGTGGATAACGTTATCTTTCCTCTTTTCAATTTCATCTTTATTGAACATCTTTCTATATTTTTTTTGTTTGATTTATTTTGTTTCTGGTAGAAACACTTTCAAAAGCAGAATACTTCCTTGTGATTCCAGGTTCATTCTGCAATTTCTCAGTAGCCGTCCAAAGTTATAAAGTAATCTGGAAGGGAAAGCAACTTTCCAATACATACCTGTAATTATTTTGCAGTCCTCTCAATTCTTGGCATCTGTGTATTCTGAAGTAGCCATGGAATGGAACCACCCAAATGAAAACTTTTAGAAAGGAGGTGCTGAGAAATTTCTACCTGGTTGGTCTGAATGCAGTAACTTATTTTGAACACTGATCTGCAGAAGAAAAACTGTTGTTATATTGGTTGAATATGCTAATGCAGAAAAGTGCTTCTATCACTCACATTTTCACCTGCTGAAAAGAGAGTTGTATTTGTGCATCCCTTGCAGGTTCTGCTACTAGATGAAAAAATTAAAACTGCTTTTGTGTGGTTCACTGACACTAGAAATCTGTAGCTGATGGTAATTTTGGAGGAGGTGAGAATTAAAGTCAGTGATAATAAACTGCGTAATTGTGTGGCTGCATAGTGAAATTGCTTCCTAGTTCCAGGTGTGTTTCACTTACATGCTTGGTGAGAATAAATAGCCAGCCCTCCCTGCATACATATTACTGAGTCTGTAAAACCTGATCAGACACATTGTGCTTGAAAAGAGACCTTTTGAGGTTCAGGTTTCTGGATGTATAACATCAGACTAAACTAAACACAGAGGGCTGACCACCAAAACCTTGGGCTGCTTCAGGACATTCTCCAAAAGTTCAGTGAAGGAAAATGTGAAGCCTCCAATGACTCCAACCAGCATTGGCTCTTCCCCCAGATTTTCATGTCTGGCACGTGTTACAGCCAAGGTGGCTTATGGATAGAAGAGACCCAACCAAACTGAGCAGCCAGAGGTTCATTCCAGCTAAACTACATTACATTTTTCTCTCACTTTTGAATGATGTGAAGATTTCATTTCAATTCTAGGGTGTAAAACCTGCTGGTATCTCTCATTAATTTTGCTGTGCAGAAATGTTGAAGAGGTTATTTAAATTTAATTTTGATATAATAAAACTAAAAGTTTGTTGTGGGTGACTTTGGTGCAGTTGGAAGATTATTGCCTCCCTTTGCAGAGCTTGTTTGGAGGTAGCTGCTGCTTTGACAGTAAATAAATCAGTACAATTACACAAACAGAAGGGTGGGGACGGACTCTGTTGCAATAGGATAAGAGGTAATGGTTTTAACCTAAAGGAGAATAGAGTTAGGTAAGATTTTTACTGTGAGGGTGGTGAAATGCTGGCAGAGGTTGCCCAAAGAGGTAGTGGATGTGCCATCCCTGGAAACAAGGAAGGCCATTTTGGACAGGGCTCTGAACAACCTGATCTAGTGGAAGATGTCCCTGCTCATTGCAGGGGGGTTGGATTAAATGAATTTAATATCCCTTCCAATCCCACCTGAGATTCCATTATTCTATGAAACTCCATCATGAATCTCTTCATCCATGTTCTTAAGGATATTTGTGTCTGTTCTATCACAAGAATTTTCCCATCATAATAATTGTTTTTACCCAAAACAATTATGTACTTGGACTACTGAAAGTTTTAATTACAGCCATCAAAAGCTTAAATGGAGCACTGAACTGGAAACAACACAGAAGATCATTCCTTTATCTTTCATCTGTCCTTAATGCAAATCAGTCTAGTTACCAAACCATCTATGTCTGAATTGATGATAATCTGACCTACTTTCACATTTCTGCTCTGCCAATGTCTACATCTAAACTTAAATGTCTTAATTCTGACTATAACCAGTGGAGGCAGTCAATATGGATAATTTGGCTTAGAGATGCAGAATCACAGGACTTCCCTCAATGCAGATGATCTTATCTTGTTCTAGGATGAGAGGAGTCACATTTTCTTGACTATTAAATTTCTGTTTCACAGAGCTACTGAGAAATGAGACGAGTAAGGCAGGATAACTGTTACACTTGCTTGGAAAGATTAGGGTGAAGTCCAGACCTCACAGAAGATTCAGGTGAAATTCATGTTGATTTTAGTTCCCAGACATTCTGTAGTTCTCAGAAAGCATCAGCTTTCTGAGAGCTTTTCTTGCTTTTTTTTGAGCTTTTCTTGCTCAACAATACTACACTGACACTGCTGGGACTATGCCAGTATCCTCACATGAGTGGTTTGGCCCTGAATTATCCATTTATGGCACGAGGACAAGCAGTAATAGTGCAGACCCACATTAAAGAAGGACATTTGTTTCTTATGAAATCAGTTAGTTAGCAGACACAAAACACACTAGAAATTAATAGAAACTAATTGAAAGTAATGGAGAATTACCTGAAAATGTAGCACAAGATGAAATTAATTGAAGATAATTGATAGTGACTGGAATTAATAAAAAATTGAAACAAATTGGGCTTAATTGAAATTTATTGAAAATGAATTAAACTCAATAACTCAAAACCTATTAAATTTAATAGAATCTAATTCATATTAAATTTATGCAACATTTAATAGTAACATAACATTCTTAAAAGGGATTTTTATTGGATGTTTTATTTGTATAATACTTTTTTAATACAAGAGTAAGAATAAATTTTAATGGAAAAAAAAATGATGTAGAGCATAGAAACTTCAGATTCTTTTTAGAATAGTATGAGAATCATGTGTGATACTGATAACAAAAGTTCCTGACAGGATTTAGTAGGATTAAAATAAAGTCCTATGGATTTTATCTCATGGTTGAGACTTTTATTAGAGTTTAATGAGGACATTCTACCCATTAAGATGTTGGCTTTGATTTGATAAATAACTTTTTGACCAGATATGGAATCCAGCATGTATCTTCTTTGTGAGTATGCTGTAAGAACCTTTTTTTTTTCTTTTTCTTTAATGATTAAACATGTTAAGTCTTATGAGCTTGCTTACAGATTTCCTTCTGTTATATCACCAGTGTTTTTACCAACTACTTCCATGTCTCTCAATGTTTGTCAGCTGAAAGAACTAGCTTCTTGCATAAGCCCATTAATAGATATATTCAGCTTAGTGTTTGAATTATAGTCTTTGTGGATGTATGTTCTTGCTCTAACTTTCAGAGGCTGAAGGAAAATGGGAAATAGCTTTTTTTTTTTTCCTGAACTGGCATCAAGATCCCGTTATTTCAAGAATGCAAAAGACAAAGAAACCAGAAAAAATAGAAAAAAAATATAAAACCAGAGCATAATGTATGCTGAGTATATCTCAAACTAATACAAACACTTAAGGTATTTCTAAAGGTCATATTTCTAATTAAGGTATGATATAAAAGTATGCATGGAATACCAATACCTCTTAGGAAAGCTGAAAAAGCAGATGCTACTTTTGAAAAACAAACATATGTCCCTGCTATAGTAAAAAAAAAAAAAAAAAATAGGTATTTTATAAACATTTATAAATGCTTAATAGAGGCCTGGAAGTATTGATGGTGGGAAACAAATCCAGATTTCCTATCTACACCTGTGCAAATCCATACTGTTTGTACATATCTGCCAATTTGCTGGAAAAGTTAGGCAAAAGTAGCAGAAGTCCTTTCCTTCATTCCTCTTTCTTTGTGGCATGTACAAAACTCATGAAGTTTAATCCTAGTTTTAGGAGGCAAACAAGTTGGTATTCAACTGACAGACTAGGATACAAAAAGGCTGAATATAGGTTGACATAAACATGCTTCTGGCATCACTTCCACTGGCCATTGGAGGTCTAGTCAGTACAGTCAGTGGAGACATTCAGCTGGCTAAATGAAGATGATTGTCTTCTTTACATCAGAATGACTAGATCTCTGCACCCACTGAACATCTTGGGGCTTGCCTCTGTCCTACACATAGCACTGACTGCCATTCAAAATGTGATGGGCTCCAAGTTACCCTTGGCACACATCACTCAGGACCCACAGGATACTTTTGGTCTGCTGGAGATCACTCAGGCTGTCTTAGGAGTCTCTAAGAGAATCCAGGTTTTGTGCCAAAGCTCAAATCCCTGACTCATATCCCTGTCCGAAAGGACAATGCACACGCTGAGGTCATATTTAGCTATCTACATGTCAATCTCTAAATTTATGTACTTTAACCAACAGGTTTAATCACACCACTAGTTGAACATGGTCATTAAAATCAGGTTAGAGAGCACTCTGTGCACTTCAGAAAGAATTTTGTTTTGGGAAATATGTTTGTTTATACTAAAGCATAGGGATGTTTTCTGACAAGAAGGACAAATAAAAAAAATAAAAAAAAGAGAAAAAAGGAAGAAGTTGGAGGAACTGAGGAAGAAAAGAAGAGGCATAAAAAAAGGAGCAAATAAAACTTGGAGACAAAAGAACAATAAACAAAAGAAGATATAAGGAATGAGCTGGATGAACAGACACTCTATAATTGCCACCCTGTCTGTACAAAACAGGTTTCATGTGTTCTCAACAAATTCTCAAGAATTTGCTGTGACATCTCTAACTGGTTGTGTATTGTGCTAGAGGTCTTATGCTAGCAGGATCCATGCAAAACCCTCCACCTTAAAGCTCCCAAAGCATAAATGGCTTTAGTGGCAGTTGTCAGGGAAGTTCTGATGGGAACAAAGCACATTGTGAAGCTCTGGAGAGTACCGTGAAATGCACCTCAGGAATGAAACCTGAAACTAAAATCCATCTATCTCCATTTGTCACTGTGAGTAAGTTAATGGCCTGCTCTACCCTATGCAGCATAGGAGACAAAGCTTCTTTGATTTACTGATTATTTGGGTAATGTTTGAGCCACATGCACTGCTAGGTAACGCTATGTATTCTCCCTGCCCCCTAAAGCCTATTTACTGACTCCTGGCTTCCTGCTGAGACATGATTTTCTTTGCTTAAGCACTTCAGTTTAATTGTAAAATGGAAACAGCAACATACGATGTAATCCTTTAGAGCCAAGAAAAAAAGCACCAAGAAACTTTTGGGTGGGAAAGGGCACATAAATTTATTTCCATGTCCTGCGTTCAACTAGAAGCATGTGGGATGGTAAAGAGAAAGGAAAATAAATAGAATCCTTTGAGTATTTAAATTGGTCTGTGCAACCTCTTGCAGTGCTGCACTGCCTTCCCACACCACAGTCTGTGTTTATCTTCTGATCTGTTCCTCCTGGAAAGAGTTTGGGAACATCATCTTGTTAATTCCCCTCAACAGAATTGTTGGATCCTCTCTCAACATACGTAAAGGTTGCCTATCTTGTCGCCCATCAGATTAGTCACCAGGTTTAAATTTTTAGGCCTTCCATGAAATTAAAAAATTCTTAAAAGCAATGAATGGAGGATAATTGAATGGACCCCTGAATGCAACACATACCAGAGACCTGGCTAATTAGAATTTGCACAAAAATAAGGCAAATACCCTAAAAAATCCCAAACAAATGATTCTGCTGACAGAAAGGTTTTGTTTCCCCTCTTGCATTCTGTGAAGAAAAGAAAATAAAGCTTATAGCAGGTTTATTGGATCACAGAATCACAGGTTTGGGTTGGAAGGGACCTTAACGACCATCTCATTCCAACACCTTGCCATGGGCAGGGACACCTTCCATTATCCCAGGTTGCTCCAAGCCCCATCCAACCTGGCCAATCCACCCTCAGGGATGGGACAGCCACAGCTTCTCTGGGAAACCTTTGCCAGGGCCTCACCACACTCACAGCCAAGAATTTCTTCTAAATACCTAATGTAAACCAGCCCTTCCTTAGGTTAATTTTATTCCCCCTCGCCCTGTCCCTCCATGCCTTGTCCCCAGTCCCTGTGCAGCTCTCCTGGAGCCCCTTCAGGCCCTGGCAGGGGCTCTGAGCTCTCCCTGGAGCCTTCTCTTGTGCAGGTGAGCACCCCCAGCTCTGCCAGGCTGGCTCCAGAGCAGAGGGGCTCCAGCCCTGGAGCATCTTTTTGATTTCCTCTGGACTTGCTCCAGCAACTGCACATCTTTCTGTTTTTTTGGGGTCCCAGAACTGGAGGCACTCTGGAGATGGGAGTCTCATGAGAGTGGAGCAGAGGAGCAGAATCCCCTCCCTTTAACATTCCTTAACCCACACTCTTTTTGGGTGCAGCTCAGGACATGGCTGGTTTCTAGGATTCCATTAACAGACCATAAGAACATTTGGTAGGAGGGAGAAACCTTGATGTAAGAGTCATGAATGTGCTAAATCACCTAGAAACATATACTGCAACAGTTTTGTGAGCAATAAAAGCATGTTGCATATTTAATATATTTCTCAGTCCAGTCTGATTTTTTACCAAATGGCTTTGATTGGCCAAAGAGATTTCTGAGGAGATGGGTCAACTTCTGTGATTAGTTCTGCTCATTCAAAATTGCTGTTTAGATATTCTGAACTGTCACATTGCATCTTAGCATGAAAATACACTTTTGCCCTTTCCCATAAATCTTGAATTACATTATATGACAGCTCAACATTAGTCAGTATGAGCTTCTTCCTCCTTGTTCTTCTTTTCCTTGTATTTATTTATTTATATCCCCATAATAACTTCCTTGGGGGCATTGTATAGGCAAGACATGTATTTTGACCTCCTCCTTTCCCCAGGAGTGCAATTGCCTTGTGGTAATTATAAGATGTCGTCTGTTATTATGAAGGTGCCTTATTGCTCAAACACATCAGAGATATCTGATAATGTAATTACTTCACCTTATAAAGCTGTAATAAATCATGCATGGGGAACACTTTTTTCATATTAAAGCTGTCTGAAGAGTTGTCACATTGCATGGAGTGGGGATATCATGGTATGGCTGGCACTGGGTTTTGTAGTTCCATGGTAGGCAACGGCAGTATTAAAATATTTAACATGAAAAATTAAAGAAAACACATTTAGAAAGCATGGCTTCTTTATAAAGGTTTAGGAGAACAGATTATCATCTAAATGGGTATATTCCAACTTGTGTCTTCTGAGGCATGAATAACTGCTGCGGATTTGTGCTTTTCCTTTTTTTTTTTTTTCTTTTCCTTGACTTTTCTCCTTCCTCCTCTAACTGCCCAGCTTCCCTGAGTGCAGTGTAATTGTTATAAAAGCAAATCAATAAGCACTTGAAACATTGGCCATTGTACAAGGAATTGTGCTCCTATTGGCCATCACTTTAATAACATGTAATGATTATTTCTCCCTCTTTCAGCTTTGGAGGTTTCCCGGCACTTTATTGATTAGAGCCCATGACAGAGTTCAGATTATAATTAAAAATCATCAATGACCAAACAGAATGCAGTTCTACTTAGCAATCAACTGAACAGATAATCACTAGGTAAGGTGATGTGACCACAGAATATTTCCAATAGATCCAGGTAGAGAGTAATTGAAAGTCACTTGATGGGTCACAATTCAGTAGGGCTTCAATGAATCTCAGATAAAGGCTTTTGTATCCTAAGTAAATATAAAGTGTTAAATAGGTAAGTATCCTAAGTAAATAGGTAGCTCTAAATCAAACATTCTCACAACCAGGGTTCTTGACTAGAAAAATCATGGAACGGTTTGGGTTGGAAGGTACCTTAAAACTCATCCCATTCCACCCTCTGCCATGGGCAGAATCACCTTCCAGTACCCCAGGGTGCTCCAAACCCTGTCCAGCCTGGCCTGGTGCAATTTCAGGTATGGAGCAGTCACAGCTTCTCTGGGGAACCAGTGCCAGGGCCTCACCACCCTCACAGAAATTATTTTTTTTCCTAACATTTAGGTTGTATTTCTCCTCTTTCTGTTTAACCCCTTTAGTCCTTGTCCTGTCACTACAGTTCCTGATGAAGAATCCCTGTCCAGCTTCCCTGTAGGCCCCTCCAGATCCTGGAAGGTTGTCAGGTCTCCACGTTTCTTCTCTTCTCCAGACTGACCAGTCCCAACCTTCTCATCCTGTCTTAGAGGAGGTGCTCCTGCCCTCTTATCAAATTCAGGACCTCCTCAGCAGGGTTTGCTCCAACAACTCCATGTCCTTCTTCTGTTAGGGGCACCAGATCTGAACACAGTACTCCAGGTGGTGTTTCACAGGAGCAGAATGGGAAAATCATCTCCTTGTACCAGCTGTCCACACTCCTTTGGATGCAGCCCAGGATACATTTGGCTTTCTGGGCTCTGAGTGCAGCTGGCTCATGAGTTTTTCATCAACCATTGTCCACAAGTTTTCCTCTGCAGGGCTGTGCTCAATAAACTGTTACTGTGGTGGACCAAGTTTTGAGATTTTTGGCTTGAGGATGGCATTATAATCCTCCAGGATGTCGCCCAAAAATGGAAGACTAGATCTATTAATGTGAGAGGAAAGGACATAAAGCACTAAAACCAGGGAGAGAATCTCCTTTGGATGCACCTGGCAATGTGTGTATGCTTCTGGAGGCCTGACCTTGAGGGCAGCTCAGCATTCACTTATCATCTGTACCCAGCCTGCATGTTACAGAAGCAGGAGCTGCTTTCAGGAAGGGGCAAAGTGAAATGTCTGCTATGAAATTCTCCTGTGGAGCTAGAATCAAGTAAGGGGAAACCAGGAAGAAAACTTACAAGCCTGTGGTTGAATAGGGAGGACAAGAATAAGCATCAGTTCAAGTACTTGGATTTGGAACATAAACACGTCAGAAAGGTTCTGACAAAATTCAGCTACAAATTTAGTTGGTAAACTGATATTTACACCATTAAGCATATGAAAGAAATCTAATTTAATGAGAAGGAGTAACTAAAGAGTCTAGAGACTTGAACTCTTTCACACCTGCTGCTTTATGATCTTTTTTCTCTACCTATTACCTTTTCACATAATAAGTACCCAGATCTGAAAGTTAAATCCTGGGTACCACAATGTGTATTAGATCTTTTATACCAAACAGTTATTTTTCTTACCTATATTTCAAAGGCTGCATTTTAAGAGCTGGAAGCCCTAAGTGTTGTCCATCCTTTTATCCAGCATTCCACACAAACTGATTCATAAGATGCCCTGGGAATTGCTGAATGGCCTCAGCTTTGTCATAATATGCCAAAAGTCTCATCTATAATTCCTTACGGTTGTTAAACTTGCATCAAGCTAAATCATTAAACAAATACGAGGGAAGATAGTGCTTTTAATTTTATGGCCTGCCTATGGTACTCCATGTCCTCTCCAGCTCAGAGGATGCTCTAGGTAAATCTATGGAATGGGGCTGAGGGAATCCCATATTTCTCATGATGCATCCAACCCCTCCAGGAAATCATTTTGGGTGCCTTTACATGAATCACTCTTCAAACCAGTTACTTTGCTGTGGGTCTACTTTGTGCTTCATCTGAAAAACAGAACAAGATGTTTTCTTAAAAGGTAGGACAGTTATCTTTTATTGTGAGGAAATTAAATGTATGTGTCCAACTGTCAGTGTTCATATACCCTTTTTTGAGCTTGCATGAATTATTTACACATTCATTTTCAGGCACATTAAAAGAATTAAATAGCCCACTTAATTTTAACCTGCCTTTTCCTTGCTGTTTATCATGCATTGTCTGGAATCAGTGGCTTAATATCATTTTCAAGATCCTTTTTTATTTCTACCTTTGGTGTATCCAAAGGGGAATGCCACAGCCAGAAACCATCCTGTGCCATCATTCCAGCAGCAGAGACTCTCTGACCTTCTAGGAGTCTCTACATGTTCAAACTGTGAAAGGTTGCTCTCCATCACTATCCTGATCATCAATAAATGGATGAAAAATGTCAATGTAATGCAGACCTCAAAGTAGGATACTTAGACTTTTTTTTTTTTTTTTTGATATTTGTATATCAAAAACTGCATTTAGTGTCTCTTTTCTCAGCTTCTGCATGGTCATCTGCTCACATTTTTACTTTTGGTTTAGACTGATTAACACAGAATTAGGTATGAAGACAATTTTTTTCCTTTCTACAGAAACCTTCTGGAAGTGCTTCACTGAGGAATTTCTAGTCCTGGTAACTGGCATGTGTGCACATCTGGGCTTGAAATCTGCCTTCAGGGGCCTCTTCTTTGTCCAGGCACATGCTAAAAAGAGTAACGTGCAAGACCTTCTTCTCAAATGGTTGCTGCACTCTGCTGGTCGTCCTTGATGTGCCACAGAAAGCTTGTGTTTATTTGGAAAGTAAGACAGTAAGGATAGATGTGCAAATACAAATGTAGGAATAAACAGCACCTGTTCTTCCTCATATATATTATCGTGAACCATTCAGTTTCAAGTGAAAATTTGCTGTGAGGGTGTGGGGCTGAATCTGTGAATCCATCTGATAAGGCTGATAATTCCTGTCCCATGGGAACAGAAGGGGTGCCCCAGTAAGCAATGCCTCAGACAGAGCATCACACTTGGATCTATTCCAGATGAAATCACAGGCAGTGTCAGGACAGGAGCTCTCAGTGCATGCCCATTTGGGGTAGCTGATCACAGAATCACAGAATGGGCAAGGCTGAAAGGGATTTCAGTGGGTCACCTGGTCCAAGCTCCCTGCTCCAGCAGGATCATCCCAGAGCACAGGGCACAAGATTGTGTCCAGAGGGGTCTGGAATATCCCCAGTGAGGGAGACTCCATCTCCTCTCTGCACAGCCTGTTCAGGGCTCGGTCACTGCCCAGGACAGAAGTTCTGCCTCATGTCCAGGTGGAACTTCCTGGACATAATTTTCCACCATTGCTTCCTCTCCTATTGCTGGGCATCATGGAGAAGGGGACTCAGCAGAGTGGTCTCATAGGAGAAACTGCCTCCCTGTTTATATATCAGAGAAGAGGGAAGCCCTGTAAGAGGAGAAAACATTAAACAAAACCCAGCTCATTTATTTTACCAGAATAAATTCTAGCTTAATATATTCCACAATAGACACCTCCACACCTCTTCAGATAATATTTGGGTGTCTGGAAAATTCTCCTCTTAGCTGAATCCATGTCCTACCACTTACATTACAGTTCAAGCTAGGAAATACCAGTTGCACATACCTCATTGTGCTTTTATCTTTTGTGGCAAAGCTATACTTGACTGATGCAGAATTTTACCAATAGCTGACACAGTGCTATCAATTACCATTTACTGTGTCTATAGGGTCCTGCTGAGTTTAACGTGTTGGCTGCTATGTTTGCTATGGAGCTGCTTGTCTCCAATTAGAATGCATGTTGAGAGGAAAAAGTTTGAGTATAATGGGTCAGCAGTTGGTATTCCTCCACAGACTTCAAAATGCTGAGCTGATTTAAGGCTGTAGCACTGAACTATCTCTTGTCAATATTGTGTAGTCTTACACAGTGATAGTAAACAACTATGGTTCACTGTCTACACTGCTGGCTTTTCTAAAGGGGGCATTTTTCATCTATCTGCTCCTCCTGTGCTCTGAGAAGGTCAGGTGTGATCTTAGTCCAGTCTAAAGTGAGCAAAGCTGCACTAGCCCTGCAGTGAAACTGAAGTGATGACAAAAGCTAGACAGACACCAAGGAGGACAGCTGATTGCTGATATCTTACATCATTTCCTTGGGTCTAGCTTTGTGTTCATATTTCCACTCCCAAAATTCTGCTGCACACATGTCAGAATAGTACTTTGACTCTTTTTATCTAGAAATAGTGTTTTTCATGTTCTAGGCCAGACCAGATGATGTTATTCATGTTGGTTTTACTAAGACTGAAAGTGTTCTTTTTGACACACAGTACAAAGTTGCAATTGTAAAGTCATAGGGAGACATACAAAATATTGCTGAATGCAAGTGCCATGGGTAACCCTTTGGGCTGACAGACACACAGACATGCTTACAGCACACAGTCCTGTGCTTTCAGAGTTTTCACTTGAGGACAAATCAAAGGGATTCTTAGGTGTGGCCTTCGGTGTAAAGCAGTTTTATTTGCTCCTTTAACATAACACGCTTCCTTTGCATGTATGTTCTCACTGAAGATTTCAGAATGCCTCTGAAGTGTGGCACTTGCTGATACATTCATAAAATTACAGGATCATTGAAAGGTTTGGGTTGGAAAGGTTATCTACTCCATCCTCCATTGAGCAGGGGCATCTTCAACATTGATGCTCATGTGTCGTGGCCAGGGTCTGATCAGTTTGTTCTCTCTTGGGTTGCTCTAGACAGCAGCAAGTTCCTTCTCAGATGAGTCTTATCCCTCTGAAGGAGTGAAGATTTGCACTATTACCTGCACTGTTCACTAAATGGGTGAACATAAGAGTGCCAATATTCTCTGTTAAAAACTCAATCGGCAGCTGCAAGTCAAGGACAAAAAGAGTGCATGGAGAAAGGAGTCAGGACAGAGTTTACAAGTTTCATGATGAAAATGTGTTGGCGCCCTGCCTAGCCTGGACTCAATGGGACTCAACAATAATTTGCTCACACAAAATTCTGTGTGGCAAGAAACAAGAGTGACAAGAACATGCTGACTATACAGTTTAGTTAGAAAATCTGCAGTGCACCTTCCTTGGAGTCTCTTTTTCTGTTCTTATTTGGATGGTGGAAAGGATTGGAGATCTACAACACAAGTGCGTTGTCACTACAAATACCAAATGTTATCAGCAATGAGTCTAACTCTGAACCCCCACATTTGAGCTGTCTTGTTTTTGTTTTTTTTCTTCCTCACTATCCTTGACATATCTAAGTCTTTGTGCAGAATATAAAATACATTTGAAACCCAGGATTCATCCAACTGGAAACTAACAGAACTGCAACTCATGTGAGATTTTGGAGATCCTGTTTTCCATAATACAGACAAATATTCATCAGAAGAAAGCACATTTTTGTTATAAAAGAAAAGTAGTTTAGTCTATATGCCCATGTGTGTATGTCACTTGAAATTATAGGTGAGCCAAATTACCCATAAATAATCTGGCTGGTCAGTGAACCACAGGGGCTGGCATTTCCCAGATGCCATGAACATTTTCCCATTCACTTCACTTTCATTTTATTTAAAATAAACTACTTGACATCTAAAATGACTGCGGTTATTGCAGATGAAAAAAAAAATATACAGAGTGTAAAGTCTTGTGCCTATTCTTGCTATTCATATCAGCCTGTAAAAGGACATGCTCTGATTGATATAAACTATTATGACACACAGGAAAAAAAAAGGTATTAGAAATTGAAAAAGGAGCATTGTTGCTGATTGTTCACCCATTACTGTAATATATCGAGCAAGCATGTCATCTTGATATAATACTTTTAAGCCTGATATAATTCCATTGATATCGGTGTGAAATTTTTTTATTTCCGTGGCTGCTGGATCAGACCTTAATGAAATTGCAAAAGCTCCTCATTTGTTTAAGATATGCTCAGAAGCAAATCAAAGCAAGAAGCCTCCCTAAACCCTTTAAAAAAGGCCTTATAAGCAGCACAGATGAAGTCAAAACTCTGCACAGCCACTTCCCTTTGTGGTCTCTAATAATAATATATTTGTGAATAATCCGTAATTAAATGAGAAGAGCATAACATTAATTATTTCACTAGATTGTTAATCAGCAGGGTATTCTATGCCCCCCCTCTTCCTAGTAGCTAACCTGTCAGGGTCTAATAATTGTTGCCATGAACGGGGTTGGGTTAAGGTCCCTGAGGAATGCCAATTCTCTTGTTCCATTAGTGAGAGCACATATAGATCATTTTCAGTACTAATCTAGGGCTAAAATCAATTATGTCTCTTGTATTTAAAAATTAAATTGACTCACCATGGGAGTAGGATAAAGGGAAAAAATACATTCCTCCTATTATGTGTAATTACAATTGTAAAACATTTTCCTTCGAAATGTAATTGCTGCCTATAGAGACTAAAGCTGGAGAGCTTAAACTGTTTAGCTGACACATCCAGTTGTCTTTCAGGTTTTTCCTTTGGATTATTTAACGTGCTGAAACAGTCTTCTAGACTTCTTGGCTTTTAAAGGCTCTCAGAAACAGGTCAGGGTTTAGGAAAAACAAAAAAAGAAGACTGTACAATTAATTAATTCTATCATCTTATTAAAAATGTGATGAGAGTAATTAATTCTTATATATATTCTTACTCTTTCAGGAAGAAAAATGATCCACTACCCATAACCAAAGAGTTTCCATTTTCCCAAATACTGTGTAGCTTGCTGCCTATATCTGGCTTTTCTTTTCATTATTGGGTTCTTATGAGGCCTTCAAGAGTAGTTAATCAAAGCTATGCAATATGTATGATCTGCCACTCAGGGACAAGGCTTTGAAGGCCACCAGAGAGTGTAACATTGGTCCTTTTCTGTGCTGGGCAGGAGCACAGTGAAGATCATGTCATTCTACAGGATGGCCATGTAGGATATTGCTCAGATACTCCAGTCTGAGGTCGGGCTGCAATCCTACAACGCTCCTTATTAGCAATTTTAGATTTTCTGCAGTCTGTCTTGTTGGCCATTAGTAGAAGCTCTGTGCATCCACCGGATATATATGCTACAGAATAAGTTCTTTACAGCATAGGGAACTGCTGATGAGGAAAACTTGTCTTCCTGTTTACAAATATATATAGATCTCTGAAAGAATCTTGGGTAGCAACAGTACAGAAATAACCTGCATCACTCACCATGCTTGTCACGTCCTGATCTTATAAACAATTTAATACCTGCACCTTCCCTATACCAGCTGAAAAACAGGAATATGCTTTTGAGGAAGACAGTAATCCTATCTTCATGGACAATTTTCAAGCTCCCATTGTTTTTTGCCACTTTTAGGACCCCTAGACCAGTAAGATGAATGGTTTGCAGGAGTATACTCAACAAATGTGTGTTTTACAATTTGTTTCTTATTGCATTATTCATTGAGTCTAGTTATATGCATATTAGTGATATAAATGGGTTTCTATACAGTTGTAAGGATGATGCTTTCTGGACAGCTTATTATTCATGTAGCTTCTTTGCCATGTTTAAAAGTAACCTCTGACCTGTGGATTCTATAAGGATTGATTAGTCATTTATTAAGACATCTAACAATCCATTATTCATTTTCCATAAATTATTTATAAATGTGCTTCTTATTTGATGCATGACTGCTATATTTAGAGTACATAAATAAGTCAGGAAAAGCTAACTCCTGCAGTGTCCTAACATTGATAAAGATTGTATCAATAACCAAGTATCAATCCAAATATAATTTTAGTTCAAATTAATATTTAGTATTAAAACAATGAAAAATTCCACCTCTGTCCCTTGCAAGCCAACCAGACAACTTACTTTAAAAGTTTTTTTTGGTTGTTTTTTTTNTTTTTTTTTTTTTTTTTTTTTTTTTTTTTTTTTAATATAGAAGTCCATCTTTTCTATCACCCTTAGTGGAAATCAACACTAACCTTTGATTTTGTGAAATTAATTCTTTGTTATCCAGGCACTGGCAAATTCTATTTCTTCACAAATTTTCTACACAGACATGGCAAGGTATTTATATTTTTCATAGCTGTGTGAAAAGGGGAAACTGAATCACAAGCATGCTGAAAATCCATGGGTGGTTTGACTTCAGCCTGGTTTAATAAACTCAGTTTTTTGAGGCTCATGCAGGATTAATGAATGTGAGATGGAAATGGTTGTGTCGGTGGGAAGCCAACAAACTTCTGTGCGCTCATCTAATTTCTGTTCTGTCTTGTCCTGGCTTATCTTACCTTATTCTGATTCATCATGTAGTGCCTGCACCAGAAAACTGACTTTATGCATTTTTCTGAGTTTTATTCACACCATATCAGGTTAAAAAAAAAAATTCCAATATTTTTTCTGTTAATTTCTGTTTGATAAAAATATATTCATCGTCATGTCCATTTTCAGAGCAGAGTCAATCTAAGATCCAAGAAGGAGTCTTTGCACTTGGAGAAAAAGGGTGGTTGATACTGTCTTTTTTTTTGAGGTAATTGTTTTTATTTTAACTATTTCTTTAATTGAAGAAAGATGTGGGGAAGTACTGACCACCACTCTTAGATAACCTTTAAGAGATCCCAAAAGTAAAGATCAGAGCACTGAACTGCACTGCATACTGTGTGACAAGCCCACACAGAGAGCGTGGTGGACTCACAGCTCTGACCTGACTGGAATCACTTTAAAAACTTGAGACAACCGGGCACAGTGCAATAATTTATTTCAGCTTAGAATTAATTTACAAGAGTATGAAGTGATTAGACCAGAGGAAATAGCTTCAAACTGACAGAGAGTAGGTTCAGATTGGATACCAGGAAGAAATTCTTCCCTGTGAGGGTGGTGAGCCCCTGGCACAGGTTTCCCACAGAAGCTGTGGCTGTCCCTGGATCCCTGGAAGTGTTCCAGGCCAGGCTGAGCAGGGCTTGGAGCAGCCTGGGACAGTGGAAGGTGTCCCTGCCCATGGCAGGGGGGTGGAATTAGATGGCTTCAAAGGTCCCTTCCAACCTAAGCCTTTTTTTGATTTTATGAAGTATTAATCCGAATTTTCACAACTGGAAAGTGACAGAGGTGTTTCAAAGCCCAGGAGAAATCAGGAAGCATCATAATTGCTTGAAAAATCTACATTTTACACCAGGTAGATGCTATAAGGCACAAAAGAACTGCATTTTATGCTACATTCTTTGGCTGACTGCGTCCAATAATAAGATAAAACTTCTTAAAAATCAGGAGGAGCAGAGAAGAGCCCAAACATAAAGAGGCAGTGAAAAGAGAGATGCCCTCTCTTACTTCACCCAGAGGTGGCCATTCTGTTTGAAGTCTGACCCAGCTGGGCTTGCAAGACAATGGGGGATATTGCACTGCCTCCACATCCTCTGCAGACAATCATCACTCTCCTTTACTGTCAATATGCAGGTGCCAAAGCAGACATTACACAAATATAAGCTTCAGAAGTGCAGGCAAGCAGACAGCAAGAGTATGACACTCTCTGCCAGCAGGAAGCCATTTTAGAACTCGCACAGTTTAAACAATTATTTTAAATCCCTTCTGGCTATAACTGGTGTATAGAATAATGAAAGTGGAAGAGTGAGTGTACCTGAGTGTCTTTCATGGGTTATTTCCTTTTGCTCACCCTCACCACAGCAAAAAGAAGCAACATGTTCCAGTGACATCTGACTCCTTCACTACCTTTAAATGCTTCCTCAGACAATACATGAGTGTGTTTGTAACATCTTCCCTGTGGTTCCCACAGCAGCTTCAAAAACACTGTGGTTTGTTGACAAAACAAATGAGCCTGAGACATTGTGATGAAGGACACTCTTTCCCAGAGTTTTCTTCCAGAAAGGATCACTGCAGTAGCCATAGACGAGCTTTTTATAGCAGAGGCAGAGGGAAAATAAGAAAGCTGGGCAATTTGATCAGCTATACACAGGGACTCAGATTCTTATTTGACTGCAAAATATCCAATTGACCTTGAAGCTGAAACAACCTGTCAGGGGATCTGTTGCTTCAGTTGCTCTCTGTCAGCTCCTCAGCTAGCTGTTCCTTCCTTTCAGATTCCATCTAAAAAAACCCCAGGCTGGTGGAAGTGTGATAGCACTGGGCCAGGGTGAGAAGGACTGCATATTCAGACAGGAGAAAAGTGTATTCACAGTACTTGCTTTAATTTTTGCATTGCCTTTTATGCAAAATCTAGTGACAGCTACTGAATCAAAAGATATGCAAAACCTGAAAAGGAGGTTAATAAAAATTTCAAAAAGAAATGCTGTGGCAATAGGTGCTCAGGCCTGTCGTGCATGGATTTAAATGAAGAAACAATTATTTCAAAGAAATTTATAATTATGGAACAATGCTAAAAACTAGAGGTAAGTTCAGTTATCTCTGTGACAGAATCTGAGGCGTTATTTACAATATACAATATCCAAACTCTTTGGATTACCTTGATTTCATGAGATTTTTGTAAGACTGTGTGTGTATGGCTGCTGGGTACTGCAGGTGTCTCTTTTCCTCCAAAAAAGTAGGAATATTCATATATCACCCCTGTGGTGTGAGTAGACCCCTGGTTTTAGCACTCTGGACCCTTTTTTTACCATGGCTCAAGATTTTAACACAGGAAACTCAAAAATTTCCAAGACGTTCTCTTCCATGGCATTTTTACCTTCATTCATACAAGTTTCAATAACTCCCATTTTAACTTTTTTTGCTGAAATTATGTGTTGACCTACGTGTCAGAGATGTCAAGTATACATAATTTCTTCTTCATCAGCAGTGGTCTCAGGAAGACTGAGGAAAAATGTGTGACCACTGTCAGCAGCACCCCCAGGATATCTTCTCTAGACTAAACAACCTGAATCCTTTCAATCCCTCTGCTAAGGTCATTTTTCCAGACCCCCTCTGACCTTCCTTCCTAATTATGTTTTCTGAATACCCAGACCATGCTTTTCTTGAAGTGATATGTTCAAAACTGCTCAAGAGCCTGCAGATAACAGAAGACATCTTATCAATATTAATATTGTTTAATTTTGATCATTGCAAAGAACCCTTATGACATAAAGGATTGATTAATCTACTACAGAGAAGTTTCTTTTTCCTGCTCCAAAACCAAGGAGGCTGCACAATGTCAAGAATTTCTTTCAACAGCAGAAATTAGTTTAACTTGAAATAAAAGATCAACTCCATCCACTAAGGTATTCCTTCAAATCTACTTAAAGTTTTTAAATGGTGTAACCTCACAGTAAATTGTCTAATTTCCCCTAATGAGAGTATGAAGAATGCAGTGGACTTAGATAGCCAACTTTCAAAGGTTTGAACAGAGGTAAGGTAAGATTTACCTTTAGCCACAGATTTTGTGGTTTTTTTCAGTGGTGTTTCAGAGCAGTAGAAAATATCTGGATGGTTCTATGAACCAAAACAAATTTTCTTTCCTAATCCCCATCATTTAGTTTTCTGTAATATTTTTACAAGAAAATTCAAGAGATTAAATTCATGTTTAATTTATTATATCTTAATTATTACCACACATCCTCTGAGCCACAATCTATTGTCTGAGCAACTTGGTCTGGTGGCAGGTGTCCCTGCTCATGACAGGGGGGTTGGAATGAGATGATCTTTAAATTTCCTTCTAACCCAAGCCATCCTGTGGCTCTGTGATCATATGATGATACTCCTAATTGCACATAAGAGGTAATTTTATTTACCACATATAGGAAGGAGTTAATCCCAGCTGAAGAACTTTAAATTTACTGGTGTTAAAACCTCCATATAAGGTATAGGCTACAAGTTTAAATTATAGAATGAGGATCTCTTAAAACTGAAGCAACTTTGTCAAAAGCTTGAGATGAAAGAAGATTCTATTTCCTGAATTAATTCTTCCCCAGTGCTTTTGAGTGTTCCAAGGAAACAGCTAAAAGATAACAGTCGACTAACTAGCAAATTAATTTTGGTAATAAAAGTGGCTTGGTATTAGTGGTTAGTCACAATAACTCCCACTTAATGACATCATTTCTGTGACATGTCTTTGTATTAAATTCAGATACCATCAAAGGGAACATAGTCACCTACTTTTTTCTCATTAGGATAAATTGTGGAGGCAGTCAGAGCACTATAATCTCTGAAGGATAGTACAGTTTTCTAGACTAAACAAGGTGTCTGCCACCTAATCCTTATATGATCACTTTTCAAACAGATATGAGGAAGAGACTGCACTTTATATAATGTTAAGAAAATTACTTTTGAGGAGAGATACTGCTTGTAGTGAAAGAATAAGAAAACTTCCTTTTCTACTTGAAAGTAGTTCAAGAGATTTCCTTTGGGATGTCGAGCCACCTATCTCCAGATATGATGATTCAGATATGATTCAGATTTCCCTCTTGAAAAGTTGATTGGTAAGAGATGTCCAACAGCATATGATTAATGACCTACAGATTTAAAGTTGTCTTTGGATTTTCAACCTTTAAAAAGGCATAGAAGTAAGAGGAAACACCCATCATTTCTTCCATGCCTTGCTCTAGTCTGGCAGCCAATGTCAGACCAGAAGCAATTGCATTTGAAGAATATTCTTTCTTTTTAAGGAGCTTTTATGGGGAACTTTAGCAGAATGTTAAATTGTTCATGGGCTAGTATGACCACTATTTCAGCACTGTATGTGTTTTATAAGAAACAAGCAACATGAGCATTACATTTCTGAAAAATCCCCTACGGGAGCAGAGTTTTGCTGTTCCAGTAGTTGAGTAGAAACTAGTGCTGGCCATGGAGCATCACAGTTGCTATTACAGGAGTCAGAGCTTCTACTGCAAGCCTGTGATCTTTTAAAGGTGTAACTGCACTGCAGTGGGTACACTTTACCTCTGAAAGCCACAGAGACCCTCCACTAGGAAAGGTCTGCTGAGATATCTCTGTGCGAATTAAAGCACAAATGTTATACAGAGGGACCAAGAGACTTTAGAAATATGAGCAGGAAACAGTGCAAAGAGATTTAGCCTGGAAGAATGGAAAAAAACCTATCATCTAACGCCTCTGGAGAGAGGTATGTAAAGAGGTAATCTGAAGCAGACATTTGGCAAATGGAAGATGTGATATTTAGGTTGCAACAGTGAAGGAAACCTGTGGGGTGACAATGAGCCATTTCACTGGTAGGAAAACACAGGCAAAGGGAATAGCAGAGTGTGAATGTGCTTTTGGGGAGTCCTTCAAGGGAACATGGCATCATGGCTCAGAGAGGAAGCACAAGTAGTGCCACTCAGCCATGTTGGAATTATAATGATACAAAAATATTGTAACAACAAAAAGAATGAGGACAAGTAGTTGTTTTAAGAAAATATATGTGTATTGAAAAGCAGAAAGTGAATGGGGGAGAAGTGTCTGATCAATCAAGAAGCAAGAGGAGGAATAATAATTTTTAGCACAGTGTTGAAAGGTGTTGATACTATGAAGGAAGAAGAATTATTAAGGATGGACTAGGGGGGCCAGGCAGGAGAAATAGAAGAAACTAAGCACACACACACAAAAAAAATTACGCTGAATGAAGCAATTAACAGTTGTTAATAGAGAAGCCTATTAGATGAAGAAATGGTCTCCTAAGAGACACAGCTGTAAGCTCTTCAGTGCAGACACCATGACTGCTTATATGTTTGCACTGCACCCAGCACAGCTGGGATCCTGATCTTTATTTGATCCTGTGGGTTCTGCAGCAATAGAAATAACAAACAGCAATAATTACACACTGTGGTACAGCCGTAGGGGACACACGCCGAGGCTGAGCTCTCCTCTTAGCTACACTCAGCTGAGGTCAATGGGATTGTTTGGATACAGGCTGGTGGTGCTAACAGGACAATTTAGCCTGATTCATCTGTAAAAATAGAATATGTGTTGTTTCTGCCCCAAAATCTACCTAATTATCCTCTGCTACAGAGCCATGAAGACTGGACATTGTCCAGTTATGCAATGGGGAATATTTGATGCCCAAAAAACTCATGTGATAGATGTGCAGAGCCAGGGCCTGGAATGCCAGAAAGTGTTTCTTCAGAGCAATAAGATTTCCTAGAAGCTACAAAGCAGAAATTAACTCCTCCAAGACAGAGAGGGTACAGCCTTTCTTCCCCATCACCTGCATTGCAAGTAAAATGTTGCTCAGTGCCTGATTCCTTCTCCAACAGACAGGAGGGAATTAAGAGAGCAGACCCTGAGACAAGTCCTTTCACTCCTGCAGAAACAAGGATCCTCGAGACCATGCAGACAAGGCACCCTGGCAGTGCAGTAGCTTGGGAGCAGTGGGTTGGAGACATTTCTGTGGTAGGTTACATGGAATGATAGCCTTCACTGACAAGGACATGGTACTTTTCTCTCTAAAGTGCTGCCTTGTTTTTCTCTGGATGCATTATGATTGTTGTCATTATTATTATTATTATTACTACTGTTTTAATGGCTTAAAGCTAAGAAGAACTTGGGCTTGTCAGAAAACTGAGCAATTGATGAAATAGCAGTTGATGACAGCAGTGCAATTCTAATAATTTCCTGCCTTACTTTGTTGGTATTGGGGTGTACTTTAGCAAAATGACTGCAATAAGTGATGCATTTTCTGTCAGCTTTATCCCTGACTCTTGTGCATCTGAGAAAGACCCAGCAGTGGGTTTGGCAGATAAAATGAAAAGCGAGTCAGGAGCTACCATTATGAAATGCAGAAAGTCAATTTGAATGTCAACAGGAAAGGCATGGGATGCAAGCTTTAAAGAGCTCCACTTTGAGAAAATGAGAGCACCATATCGTGTATCCCTGATCAACTGCTCATGTTTCAAGCTGTAGAAGAATGCCACGTTTAGATTTTTTTTATTTCACATTGATTTTTATTGTTTTAGACCACAGGACTTCTTGACTATGATGCACAAATCAGAAGCAAAGACTGTCCAAAACCATGAATTCTGTGAACATTCAAATTATATTGTGTAAGCTTTCTCATTTGCTCAGAAAAAAAGACCTGCATTCTGCCACTATTAGAGGGGTGAAAGTCCAGCTGGGATATAATATTACATAGTGTGTTTTTTTTTTTTTAAAGGGGAAATTAAAGGGGGCAGAAATGAAAGAATTGCTATCTTACTTTTTGAGGCTATAAAAGCAGTGAGTGAAGAGATGAAGTAACCTGCCTGGATTATAGGAGCCATGGGACACTGCTTTAGCTTGGCTTCACTCTTTTTGATAAATCACCAGAAAGAAAAGAAAAAATAATGAACAACAAATGGCATTAAAATTGATCACTAAACCCAGTGAAGTTCTCTGTATCTCACTTAGCTCAAATAATGTTGTGATACTGGAGAGATGTATCATACATAATGATCTGCCTTAGGAGGAGGCAGATGCATACAGGTCATTGATTAAACACAGTGGTTTTTATCATGAATGCTGAAACCAATACCAAAGTGACCATCTTCATTCCTGACTCAGAGGTGAGGCTCTGGCTCCTGGGATTTCAAACAGTTACCATGTGACCATAAATAAGTAGTTTGTGACCATAAATAAGTAGTTTATGCGAGTTTTTCTGTCTCTACTTAGCTGTATGTCCCACAAATACCCTTCTCCTGCAGTGCTGCCAGTCAGTAACTTCCAAGCTCTAATTTCCTTCCTGACATCAGCCCTGTGTTTCCATCATTTCCTCTCACTGCCTGCACAAAACAGACACTGTTGAGGCATGATTCATCCACATTTGAGATGTCTGTTTTAGGATGGGGTGAATCATGCTTGTTTCTCTCCATTGACTATAAAGGGAGACAAGGGTGACTAATCGAGATGTAGATGTCTGTAGTGCAGACATCTAACATTAAATGAGATGAATGCCACTCTCAGAGCCAGCTCATGTCTGACAGAAATGGTGACAGCCAGCTGGGTCCACCAGAGCTTTGGCTCTGGCACAGCACTACGTGAAAGAGAACTGCTTCCAAGGCTATTTCAAGACCAGATAATCCTCTTTTCATGGTGTTCAGAGCCCAGGTTAATTAGCACGGAGGACACAAGCCCAGCCCCATGAGAGAACTAGGGTATCTCTGCATGTGTCTCTTGAATTAAGTAGTTCTGGGGAGTTTGGTACAGGGACAAAGCATAGTGACTTGGATTTAGCATCATTTTTGTGCTCAGCCATAATACTGACCTTGCTGTGCTTGAGCTGGCTCCATGCAGAGATTCTTGTGGATATCTTTCCAAGTTTTAAAGCAGCAGTCGTGCTCAATGCCTTTCCACAGCAAATCGCCTGTAAAGTCACACTTGCTTCTTGAATCCGTTGAAAATTTATGGAAGCAGGCTTTGTGACAATATGCTGAAGTTTGGAGACATTCATTCTTTTAATGCAGATTTTCTCT
>VZTT01068639.1:3096-27547 GCA_013400855.1 Buphagus erythrorhynchus
TTTTTTTGTTTTTTTTTGGTTTTTTTGTCTTTGTAAGAATTAGTATTCAACTAGATACTTGGGCCTACAACTGTGCCAGAAAAGAATGTTTTGAGATTCGTATTGATATGAGGTAAAAGTACCGCTATCCAAATGCGTTCTTAAAGCAGGAATATTCTGACGCATTAGCAGGTCTGTCCTAATTTGTACCTCAAAATACTTGAATGATTGATGTACTTTCCCCCAGATGAACACTGAGTCACACCACTTACTGTAAGACTTTTACACGCTCATTTTAACTTATGGCATTTTTTAGAATTAGGTTTTATTTAAACCTGGAAGGAGCATATATATTGGAATTGCTGACAGTTTTACTCATAGCAGAATGAAGGGCATATTTGTGCATGTTTGCACTTTTCAAATTTTAGAGAATGTTTTTGCAAGTGATTTAAATTGACTTTGCTAAACATTTTGGTGGGAAAATTGCTCTGAGCTCTGTTATATACTGTAGGTATAACATCAAACAACTTATTTGAATCCAATTTATAGCTTTGATGTTTAAAGTTTTAGTCCAGAGCATAATGCAGATGTTAAACTGAAATGCTTAAACTTTTTAATCAAACTTTCCACACTACTGTAATATACTAAGGTTATTAGCTTGAAAGAAAAAAAAATTGACAGTTTTTACGGGCACTGAAGTATTTTTTTATAATTACTCAGAGATTTTGATGACTTCCTTGCTGCTTATGGGTATTTTTTCACCAAAAAGCATACTGAATACAACACTTGAGTTATACAGAAGTTTTGATACATGCTCAATATGTGAATGATAAATTAAATAAAAGAAAATCCATATGAAAAGCTTTCTCAGATTTTGGGATACAAAAGCTGCCATCTTAGACGTACAAATATTGTTCTCAGCACTGTCTCAGTCTTCGAGTTTAAGNATTGGCCAACTCTCACAAGAGGTTTTCTGAGCCTTATGGCTACAGCTTTATGTTTATTGTATTAGATCAACAAAGTTACTATTACTGTAGGTGGGATAACAGCAGTACAATGAATACAGGAGATTCCTGGAATATATTGATGAGAAATGCCTCTTCAGGCAATAGAGGACTCAACAAGGAGAGGTGCTGTGCTCCACCTTTTACTCATCAAGAAAGGAGGGGCTTGTTGGGGAAGTGAAGATCAAAGGCAGCTTTGTCTGCAGTGACCACAAGATGTTGCAGTTCTTCCCCTGGAAATTCTCATGTTTCCTTTCTGAGCTTTCTTTCCTCATGATACCTTATTCAAAGAGCTTTTCCTTTCAGCTGGAATGTTGTTTTCTTTGCTCTTTCTTTGCATTTTCAATGTCTGTAGTGCCTTATTATTTCCTCTACCTATTTTTTTCTGTCTCTTTCATTCGCTCTTTTACCTCTTACTAGAGATCATTGGCAAACAAGTTCAGATGTTTCTCACCTGAAGCCAAATGTCTAATTGTTATCAAATTAGGAATTTTTATGTGCTTGGAATCCCATTCTCAATTTTGATAATTTGATCAGGTAAAAAAAAAAAAAAAGTCAAGACTGATAGCTAACAACAAAAAGCCAGCTGCTTAGATCTGTGTATCTTGAGTCAAATGGTAGTAGCCCACTGTAGTTCCTATATGGGTCTTTTGGGACTAGAATGACAGTGGCATTTCATTTGGTTCTTCAGCTCTCATCTTGAGTGACTTCTCTTCGTCTTTTGTCCCTTTGATATTCCTTATATAAACTAATCAAGTTACTCAGCATCTTTTATTAAAGGATAAACCAAACAAGGTTACTTAAGCCTTCTGCAATAATTTTTCCATTTCAGAAGATAGTCTCGTGGGGCTTTTTTTTCACTGGACTTTCCTATATTCACGATTGTATTTGTAAAACGTGTCAGCAAGACTGGATATAGATAGAATTTTTGTGTTAGTTTGGTTCTGGCAGACTCAGAGGTAGAGTGATTCCCCTCAATTATGCAGTTCCATCCCTTTTATACCTTTAAGAACTGCACGTACTTAATTTGCTAACACTTCTTCTTGGGAACTTGGATTCAGGTACCTGCTTGTTAAATCCTCAAACAAACCTCTTTATAGTTGCTGCAGGATTAACTCAATGCTGTAAGAATGTTTCTTGAGAAGTGTCTCATTTTTTGCTGTGGCCTGTTGTAGAATGAGCTAAGTGAAAAGAAATTTAGTTTTAATGGGGCTATCATCCTAGATTTATCTGTATGGCTGACATACACATCAGTTGTATTAATTCTGCCAATCACCTGCCTTTCTTGTCACCAGTTGTTTTGTACTGCATATCATCAATAAAATTATTGAATAGAGTTGGGCTTAGAAAGCAATTAGAGGAATTCCTTTTTAATGTCTGTTTTTCAATTATACATTCTTTTAAAATCTGACAGTTCATCAGCTTGTGATAAATTTAATACATGTTTTCTTGCTACTCTGTGATGTTATTTTTAGGCAGTATGTTTTGTAGCCATATGTCTAATGAGTCTTACATGAGTCTATCTTGTTATCTTTTACACAACCTTGTAGTTGTGTAAAAATTACTTTTTTAAAACTACTTTTTTAAAGCATAACCTAATCTCCATTGTTGGGGAAATGTTATGTATCAGACATTTGAATTAATCTTCAGAAGCTTTTCTCTTACTGTGCATGGAAGGGACATCAGGAAGTCATTCTGCATCTCATTTTTTAATATTGATAGGTGACTGATTTTCCATTTTAGTGATTCACCTGTGGAGTTTAAAATGTAATAGTGATTTTCATACATTTTGTGGTCTTTCATATTATGGTAAAGCAGTGAAACTAATTTGTGGAAAGGTTCAGAGGTATTTTTGTTTCTTTGTTTGGGGACTAAACAGTAAGCATAGCATGAAAGGCATTCTGTCAGGAAAAACTGACACTGTGCCAGGTATAGAAATCTCTTAAGAGATATATGCAAAATGTCATTTCTTAAGACAAAGTAATGCATACCTAATATTTAGCTGAGGGAGAATAATATGGCTTCTAAGAGTGCTTTCTGCATGGTTACATTTTTTCAGTACCTCTAGATTTTTAAATATATTCTAAATGAAGGACTGAGATCACAGTATTTTCAGGGTTCATTGGATGCAGAGTAAAACTAATAAAATTACTTAACTAGATGGTTGCCTAGTAACAAATGCATTCTGTGCAGAGTGAGTTGTAGATAACGTCCTACATAGAATCTTCAAAACTGTTTTAGTAATTGCATTTTTACTATGTACTTTGGTTTTGCAATTTTACTGTTTTTTCCATTTCTGTTCTTAAAACTAGACAACTGCACCTATGTGTACTTATTGACAATTTAACTCTTTCATTGCTAGTAAAGAATACAGCAATAAACAAATAAACACTGGTGAAACATTCTAACAAAACTTCCTGCTTAGTAATT
The DNA here is from genome assembly GCA_013400855.1 of Buphagus erythrorhynchus. Lineage (NCBI taxonomy): Eukaryota > Metazoa > Chordata > Aves > Passeriformes > Sturnidae > Buphagus > Buphagus erythrorhynchus. Next base: position 6,510 of record VZTT01068639.1, read on the forward strand.
TTGAAACATTTAATTATTTTCTTTTTTTTTTTTATGCTCTGAGCCCTACTCAATTATTTTTCCATTTCTGTTTCTCCTTTGTTTTGCATATATAGCACAGATCCTGTGAGAGAGTGAGACATAGAGCCTTTCTGTGGGTAGGACAGTATCCAACTAATAACTAATGTGAATCCCCATATGTAGTACTTCATTCTTACTACTACTGAACAGGGGACTCAGGAACCTAAGTTAAGAATTCATCTTCTTGCACATCTGCATTAAAAACTAAGAAATGCTTGTGTCTAATTTTCTGAATATCTTGTCTTTAGTGTACATCTGAAGGGCATAAAGACTGACTGCAGAGGGTGTGTTGAAATGATCCTGGGTCATCTGAATATCAGATTAATTTCTAACCAGCAGACAATTCTTCAAAGATTAAAATGTGTAAACTTGTCTGCTTCACTTAATTCTGTGCTCAAGTTGAACAATCAGAGATATGCTTTCCAGCTTGATTGTAATTCATTCTGTGAATGTGATATTTTAATACATGGAAATGGGAAGGCTGCCAAGATCACAAAGTTCAGGAAGAACTTTAGAAGTCAGATAAAAGAGTATCTCTCTGCACACTCTGTATGCTCTCAAGTGGTGGCTGTAATGTAACGAGATGATATCCAAAACTTAAATCCTATTAGGAAGAAAATTATCTTGCTGTGATCAATTTACAATCCAGAGAGCCACTTCCCATACCTGATCCTTTATCATTTATACGGCATAAATGCAGATGATGCTTGTGTGGAAATCAATACTGGATGGGTATCTTCTGATTTTTTTTTCTGCATACATGGAATTTCATGGTGTGGTAATTGTGTTCTGTGAATATATCTGGTGGACATGCTGTCAATTCTCCACATGCCATCAAGAATGTTTCTGAATTAGATATACTAATTAGATATGTCAATTACATATAGCAATGGTAATTTTATTTCTCACTTCCAGTGTAACATCAAACTAATAGTTTGATGTTACACTGGAAGTGAGAAATAAAAAACATAGCAAGGCTTTTAAAGAATCTGATGTGCAAATACTGTGTCAGTTCAGGTTTTCAAAAGGAAAGCCTCATAAGTTACAAATGACACTTATTATTTTAGTGGGATAGTTAAACACATAAAAAGAATGAAATGTTAGAAGCTGTGTTTCCGTAGTGAAGAAAAGGCACTTAGCTGCCTACCACCAGCCACCAGTATGCAATGTAAACAGAAAACTTTGTGTAAATGTGTTATCAGTAATTTCTACTGCTATTTCAGGAAAGGACTGTGGATTCATGGTTTCTTGTATATGTATAATCTCTAGTTGGGACTTCTAGGATCAAATAATAAGTGATCCAGTAGTTGAAAAATACTAATTTTTGAATTATCTGTATTTACAAAAGACATGTATACACTTTCAAGGCTTACTGTTCTTTAGAAGCACCTGAAAGTAAAAGATATTAGTGCTTGCTCTTCAAGGGGAAGTCAGAAAAATAGTTGAAAAATGTATGCGGAGAACTCTGTTTCAAAAATGTGTTAGAATTCTAAAAACCATTATGGAAAATCGTTTCTGTAGTACTTGGCTAGATGAATAATAGATACATAGTTGAAACTGAATTATAATCACCGAGAAAATGCAAAGCATAAATTGTGTTATGGTTGCATATTCAGGTAGTCTTGTTTTTTTATTTTTAAGTTTGTCACAGTTTTAGTCACTGCTGTTTTAATATTGCCATGTATAATTAAAAGAATAAAAGCCCCTCATTCGCTATCAGCAGCTGATGATGTGCATAAACTAAACACATAGGCGTTTAGTTTACAGTTTGAATTTGATCTGGACATAAAATAATTGGAGGGATTGTTATTATACATTTTTTATTTTAGTGTAAGTGTACCTCTTTTTGTATCTTGATTATTTTATATATGTATATAAATTATGTATATTTTTGGTGAGCAAATGTAAAAAGTAGATAGTAAAAAAAATAAAGATATTTTTTGTTTGCATGGCCTTGAAAGAACTTAAGGATATTGATGGAATGATTTAGTCTTAATAAAATGATTAGAGGGATGGAGTACCTTCCCCTTGAGGAAAGGCTGAAAGAACTGGGAGTGTTCAGCCTGGAGAAATGAAGGTACCTGGGTCATCTTACTACCTTTCAATGCCTGAAGGACACCTACAAGAAAGCTGAAGAGAGACTTTTTACAAGGTCATGTAGTGATAAGACAAGGGGGAATGGCTTTAAACTGAGAGTAGGTTTCATTTGGATATTAGGAAGATGTTCTTGACTGTGAAGGTGGTGAGGCACTGGAATAGGTTTCCCAGAGTTGTGAATGTCCTATCTCTCGAAGTGCTGGGGCCCTGAACAACCTGGTGTGCTCTAAATATATTAGTAATCTTAATGACTTGCTTGTGTTAACTGTCATCTTCAGTTTTCATGTGGAGTGTTAATTTGGGGTTTTCAATAAATTCCTTAGCTCCAGGGTCAACTGCCTGGTCAGTGATATTCAGTGGCTTCTTTGTTTTACTAAGGTTTTGAAAGTGGCAACTCTCAGTAAATTGTAACTGTTCTCCAGGCACTGTTTATATTTTAAAAGAAATCTTTGAAAAAACATCTTACATTTAATTGCTGTAAAAATACATATGTCCATGGTTATTAAGCAGTGTTCTTGTTAATTGTTTAAATACTTGAAATGCTTTCTTGCCTTCAGATGGAACCAAGCATACTTTCAAACTAGTGCTTTCAGGCTCTTAGGAGATTTGAAAAAAAAATTATTACTGAATTTAGTAAAATCAAGTAATGTTTTCCAGATGGGAGCTCAGTTACACTTTAAGATTGCTGTACTTATTATCAGGCAATTGTGAACCATCTATGGGATACATGTATCAGCAAGTGGTAATTGTGCTTACAGGTTCTAGCTTAAATATAAAGTGTATAAACACGAAGTAAATTAAAACTTTTGCACCACAGATGCCCAGGTGCTGGCTGAGGGGGCTGCAGTGTGGCCTTGGTGAGGGATGGCTGTGGCTGAACGAGCTGGATGTGGCCACTTAGAGTGGGCTCTGACCACCTAGAGGTGGTGGTACCTCTGGTAAAGCATGTTTAAGAAAGAGAAAAACACTGTGCAGCAGTTGTGAGGGAAAAAATGTGAGAAACAGTCCTGCAGACACTAAGGTCAGTGCAGAAGGATGTGGTACTCCAGAGGACCATGCCAAAACCAGAAAAACCCAAACAGACAAAAGAGGAAACAACCACGCTGTACACCTCCCCCACCTCTCAAAAAAAGCCCAAACACCTCAAAACTGGGTGGTTGATGATGACTGTAGCCCTTAGGTCATCACATAATCTAGCCATAAAAAGATGTGTAAGAAGTGAGAAAGTCTCTTTGTGCTCTTGAACACTACTTTTGTTCCCTGTAGATGGAAGACTTAAGAAAATGAAATCTCTCATTTGTCCCTGTTTGCATTTACATATCAGATTTTATTGTACGTGGGGCTTTTCTTTGGAAAACTGCACTTGTGCAAGTGCAGAATTGGTCTGCAGGTTTTCTGTGTCATTTCGTTTACAGCCACAGTTTTAGTGTCCAAATTTTTGCCACAGAACATGTCTATTACCAGGAAATGCAGTGGTTTACTTTGCTTGTTGTCTCTGGTGTTTGGGGCCGTGGTTCCTTTTGAGATTTAGCTTAATATTTTAGTGCACTTCCTATTCTTCGAGTCTGGATTATGGTGTGGTGTTATTTTGTCTTCCTTGAGAATGCTCTCCATTTACTTTTCAATCATCTGTTTTGAAAACTTTTAATTTAACTATTTTAATTGCATTCCTTTCACTTGAACTGAAAACAGCAGAGTAAATCAAAATCTAAGTAAAAACTCTTATTTTTTGAATAGGATTTAGCCAGGTGGAATTTACCAGCCTTACTCATTTTGAGATATTCACCCATTTGAGACTAGTTGAGAATGTCATATATGGCTTCAGTTACAGTGTCTAAAAAGCCTTATAATAAAATTACTGTGAACCAGAGTTTTAAATAATTATGCTAGTTGTGAGCCAGCCTACGCAACTCCTAATGTTCCAGAAGAAAATGGGAAAATTCTTGTATACTTTATTCATTCAGGTCTTCTGTGTGCCTTCATTCTTTTGGAAAATTACCTGAAAATACATATAATATGCAGGCTTTTGTATGGAACAGAGCGTTTGGTTGTAAAGCACCATTTCTGTCCCTTATTAAAGGGGAAAGCATGTAAACCAAACATTTGAGGAATTAAAGATTTTTAAAAAGAAGAAGAAATTAGAAGGAAATGCCAGTTACAGAGAACTAGAATACATTGCCTAAGAGAGTAGTGGAAGCAAAAACCTAAGACAGAGGATTGGCACAAATGAGATTCCTTTTTATTTCCAGAATAGTGATCTGATTTGGACTAAGGAAGAAAAGACACCAAATCATGTGTCAGTTTTGTCTATAAATGGGACTATCCCTTCTTAACAAAGCCAGTTTTCTGCTATTGTTCCTCCATGTCAGTTAATGACTAGCTAACCTTTTGGAGGGCAAAAGTACAATAGAATAGAAAGATGAATAAGCAAGATTTGATGGAATTGCGGAATGCACTGGTTTCTTCAATACAGGATAATCACTACCTCACATGTATTGTTCACCTTTTATAGCAAGTGTTAACTGCTTCTTTCACATTAATGTTTTATAAGGGATGTTTTAAAACTTTGTGCTTGATTCCTTGGCTTACAACACGTGGAAAATTTACAGTTTTTCCGATTTTTTTAATAGGTTGAATCAACACAAAGCATGATTAGGATTTTGGGCCTTTCAGCTACGTTACCCAATTATCTTGATGTTGCTACATTTCTACACGTCAATCCTTACATTGGATTATTCTACTTTGATGGCCGTTTCCGACCTGTACCTCTGGGACAAACCTTTATAGGGATCAAGACAACCAATAAGGTAAAAAATCATGAACACCAAAGAAAGGGTTGCTGTTTGTGGTTGCTGTTTGTTTTGATCGTGCTTCATGTATGTATGTGTATAGGATACTTGTTTGTTATACTACAGGTGTTTTCTGAAGCATATTTTCTTTTGTATAAAGATATACATAATTTAAAGGTACTTTAAGAATCTTCTTTCTTCAGTTTACCGTGCTTGTAAGCAGGCCTTGTTGCAGTTGGATACAAAGATACTTAGCTTTGCATTACCTCTTCTTCACTACTAAATTTTGCTTGGTGAAGAGGAAATCATCACCTTCAACTGCAGAATCAAGTTAGCAGCTGATTATTCTGCCTCTCTCATTTCAGGTTTCCATGTGATGTATCTTGTCTGGCTGTAAGGATGCATGAGGAACACTATAAGGAAAATACTAATTTTTAAAATCTGGATATATATATATATAGAGAGAGAGAGAGATCAATATATATATAGATGATATAGATATAAATTTAGATGTGAACATGGCATGCATAATACTAAAGTTACTGATGAAGACCTTAGAATGCTAAGCCATTAGTTATCATATGTACATATTTGGTAGAAAGTGTATTTAAAGTAATCCCTAAATAAGCTTCTTTACTCTTTGTGCTATTGCTCATTTCAAGAAGCATTAAGACAACGGTCAGGTACAATATTCGTATTAAAAATCATTACTGCAGTGACACCTGACATATAAATTATACTTCTTTAAATATAGGACGTTATACAAACACTTTACATAGATTTTCCCATGCATCTCATTACCTTATAATTGAGGTTTATGGAGTTTAACTTTTCAAAAAATATTGTTCATCTGTGATTTAAATTGATAGAAATCAAGACATTTTCAATCAAAAGTTAATTTTGTAGCTTAATCAATCATAGCATATTATTTAGTTTTTGTAGAAATTGACACTGCCTTTCTTGGTAGGTTATTTAAACAGTCATTGCATCTGCAGTGCAGAAGAGGAACTTATTTTACAGCTATAGGGAGATGTTTCAAATCTATATGCATAAGAATAGTTTGCCATATGGTGCTTACCATGATTTGCATATTTTAATCTTCATTAATTGCTTTTAATACCTTCACTCTTACTTGCTGTTACTTTCAATTCATCTTTCACTGCTACCTGATTCTAATATTTAGTTTATTTTCACTATATAGTAAAAAAAGAGAAAATACTCCCTTTCTTCATACTTACTTTAGAATGCATTTAGGACTCAAAAAATCAAAGATATTAATAAATCTTGTGAAATTTGAAATTATTAAAAAAAAACAGTAATTTTCTAAAGAAGCATAAGGAGATGAGGAAATATTAGGAGGTAATAGTTATTCTGAAATGTGAATACCTGGCAGACTGTTTTGGTAATGCCACAGCCAGGAGTTCTGTTGTTTTTCAGAAGATTGCTATTACAATTTCACAGAGCAAAATATAATTTACAATCAAGATAATAACACTTTGCAGCAAGCAAAACATAGAAATATTAGGCCTCTTTGAAAAAGGATTCTATTCAGGATAATACTAATACTAAAGTTGCCTAATTATTGCCAATATCAACATCCTTGTGGTTGTCATGAGAGGAGGAAAGCAATGCAAGAAAGTAGAGGATCCAAAGCTGTTATTGCAGAGCATCAGCAAGTGCAGTCAGTGCTGTGTCTATATGCTCACTAATGAGTTGCAAGGAGATAGAAGGCTGTTAGTTCCTTTAGGTAAATGCTTTGCCACAGTTTGCTGAAACCCTGCATCCAAAAAACACTCACCCAAAATTTGGATCCGATTAGCAATTTACAGAGCCACGTGCAAACTATAGTCAAGCTTTCAAAGGCAAGGATAGCATGATGTATTTATTATGCATGGAAGTTATCCAGAAAAGTTCTTAAAACTCTGTTTTAAATTCTTGGAGCATATGGCACCGAGACTAAGGTTCAGCTTCTTCAGTCAAGGTCTGTTAATATCAGATATTGTTCTTTAATATCAGTCTTCTTTCTTTACGCATGTTTATGTTTTCTCTTTAGGTATAAATGCAATAAATATGTAAAATTAATTTTGTAGTATGTGTACAAATATATATATGTCCATGTGTCTTTATGCACTGCTCTTATAAGTTTCTCCTTAATGATTTTCACTTGCTATTATTTGAAAAAACATATTTGGTAAAATGTTAACCTCTCATTTTAAGAATGATTAGACTATGTGCTTGTCTCTAGCACACATGTCCATACTTTCTCATCTTTTTATTACTATATTTGTTTCAAATACAAATGTTCTTTTTTCTCTTAAGCTGTTTTAAAGCTGTGGTTTTTAACTTTCATCTGTTCTAGGTAACTCCAAGTATTAAGTTTCCATTTTGAAATATGTAAATGCTTTGCTCTTGTAGAACATTTCTTTGTACCAAAACAATTTGGTTATAAGACATGAATGCACAAATGAAGAATGGAATGATTGCTATGATATTGGACTTTATTTATTTATTTTAATTTGTCACAAGCTTAATACTGAGATGTATTCAAGTAGATACATGCTATTTATATTTTAATGCATTAAGAAATAGAAAAAAAATCTTTAGAGTAGATTAAAGAATACTCTTTATTTTGACTGGATTCTTTCTTAAGCATTTTATTTATCTATAACTGGGAACTCGCTCCATGGTACTCACTATGTTCTCTGTGCATGACCCAGCTATGAAGAAATCTCTGTTCTCTATGGCAAAAAAAACTATCAGTAATTTCCTGGACATAAAAAAAATATATATGTACACAATGTAAAAACTATTTTTATATACCAAATAGAAAGTCTTAATTCTAGATAAGATATATTAAATTGATATTTCCTCAATATCTTCCTCAATAGAAGTAAGATTCCTTAATATGAGACAGGTAAATTGAAGAACTGGATTACTTCTCTTTGGTCATTAAAAACACCAGCAAAGCCACATAACAAATTTTCTAATAACTGCCCTTACTCATATTTTATCTATGTATTTTGATGTTTTATTTCTGAATTTAAAAGCAAAATGCTATTGTTGGAATGGGAATTTATTGTGCAATAATAAACACATAATTTAATTGCATAATCAAATTTATCTTTCATGGATCAAACTAAATTGCTTGAAACATAGTAGATAATCTGTAAAGATAGAGATTATTTTAATATGGGCTGTGATGTTTGTTTTTCAGGTGCAGCAGCTGAATCATATGGATGAAGTATGTTATGAAAGTGTGCTGAAGCAAATAATGGCTGGACACCAGGTATTTATTTTTTAGTTTAGCTTCCATTCAGAACATACATAAAGAAGTTAAATCATTACAGTGATGTATTAAGAATTATTCTTTTATGATATATCACTTCAGAGGTAGCCTCTAACCCTACAAACACTTCATAGAAACAGCATGCAAGAAAATGTAAACTGACTAAATAGTGTTAGCTTCTAAGAGAGGTCAAAATTCCCAGTACTTTATATATCCATAAAGTAATTAATGTGTGTTTATGTCACTTTTCTTTAAATTACAAGGCAATTATTATTTTTAGCCTTTCCTATATCTTTCAAATTCTAGTCTTTTGTGTTAGAGATGAGAGATGAGAATTATGCAGTGTTCAAGACAGGGTGTGTAAGGGCTCAGCATAAGTAATTTGAAATATCCTGGAGTTTGTGTTTTGTTTTCTTTTAAAAGGAAATAATCCTTCCTTTTGCTTTACAATAGAGGCTTCTGCAGTGAATTTTCAAGTCTGACATTCCCCTCAACTAAGAATATGGGCCTAACTCATTTGCCTGAATAGTTTCTCACTCTGTTATGATTGTGGTCCTGAATTACTCCCACACAATGTCTCATTTTTGTTAGAACTTTGCACATAAAGCAGGTATGGCACCTCTTCGAAGCAAGAACAAATGCTAGTGCTCTATGATGCTTGAAGAGGCTTTTCAGTAAATAACATATATAAAAGAGGGAAATTCTGTCCTGTGCAGTCACACTAAGAATTGCATATTTTTTCCTTTTCATAAAAAAATTCATTGTGTTTTTTGAAAGATGAACTTGGTTTATGACTTGGGAAGGGAAAAAATACTTCAGCAACAGCCTCCCAGTCCTCCTGCCCCCACTGCCTTGCTTCAGCTCCATTCTTCAACTTATCTTCTCTTGTTGATATCAGTTATTGTTACATTCAGAAAACTTGCATGAAGATTACTTATGGAAATACTGTTATTTTCCTGAGTGAAGACTGTTAATGAAATTATTTTAGCAGTACCAAGGAAACTTTTGTTTTTCTCCTCATTGTCAGTTATGCAAAAACATTACCAAATTCCTAACACTGAAGTACATTTAGTTTTTTATCTTTCATTTCTTATTTTGGTTTTGTTTATTTTCACTTGCTGAAGTGCAAGTGGCAGAGTCTTGAAATCAGTAGTATCTAAGTAATGTATCTTGGATTCCCCAGCAGGGATTCTGTATGCTGTTTTGGCATGTTTACTGCACCTTTCTTCCCCTCTCTTTTCTTCTCACTGAGGAAAAAAGGGACTGCAAACATCTATGATACTATTTGAAAACATTCAAGTACATTAAGTTCAATTCTAGTAGGAGATGTTTTTGTAGCTTTTCTTGAGAATAGTTTTTAGTTCTTGTGTTAGCAGCTGAGTGAATGAGTGTTTTGTTTTAAGGCATGAGCTACAGTTTCAAGAGGTGAAGAGAAGAACTGTAGTCTACTTAATGTTACAGTTTCAGCAAAGGACACTGTTGCCGATCTCAGTTTTTGAAAATGGTATTTCAAACCAACAGCCATATAAGTATAATTTTGGACAAAGCAGAAGTGTGGTTTCCTTGCTATATAAATGTTGGTTTGATTTCAAAACATTGTGGTTAATTTGATTCATATGATTGTAAATTTTCTTTGTTTAAAAGTGTTCATTCTGCTATGTTGCAGAGCTCTCATTTAGAACATCTAAATAGCAACCAGTTACACTGGACTTTTCTTTGGACTATTTAATTCATACTGGTCTTGATATTTTTTAAAAAAAATACCATAACATGAAATTAATTATATACAAGTAGCAGGTCTTGACAATGCAGAATCAAGCACATCAGCTCATTGTCTAATTATAATATGTAGTACTGTACCACATGAAAAATTGGAGTTTTCCTTTTAATGAGTGTGCTATGAGAAATGATCTATCTAATCATTAGACCTGCAGATGTTTAAAAAGTGGGAAAAATAAGGTCATGTAGATATATCTACTTTGAGATGCCTGCCCCATAGTGAAAGATTAATATTATGAGCAAATATGATTGATATTACTCTAGAAAGGTTTTCTTCAGTGTCTTTTCACAATTTTGAGAATGCTCTTTGATTTTCTAAGTTTCCAGAAACCCATTACCTTGTGTCCATGTTCACCATAGGCTGTTATCATCATGCTCTGTTACCTTTCTTAGCTTGTGCTATCCAAAAAACTTGTATTCTAAATATATTTCTTAAAAAGATGTGTTCATCTCTTCCCACCAAATACTTAAGAAAAAATTTCCATAGCTGTTGTGTATCTGTATGACATTCAGGACATGGTTGAGATTTTATATCTATTCAGGCAATAATGTGTGACAGAGACAGATCTCATTAGCAATGCTCCAGAGAGCCTGAAACCTCTGTTCTGTTTTATACTGAAATGCAAGAAAGAAATACCAGAACCAGAGGAAAACATTTTCCTCACTAAAGTTGCTTGAGTTAATGTAGATCTTCCTGTGGCCATCAAGCTTTTACAATGTTGTCTCTTTTAAGATTCTTGACCAGAGTCTCTGGAATGTCTTAATGAATTAAATTCAGCATTGTTTATCTACTGTTCTGTTAACTCATTCTCAAATAATTCTACCATAGCAGAACTAAATAATTTATTCTTATGGAATTCATGCTGATGTGTCACTGTCATATTGTAGATTGTGGTGTGAGGTTTGGCTATAGTTACACATCCATATGTTTTTAGTAGATATATGTGTATTTTCATTTTTTAAGACTAAGGTTGATAGGAGCAGTTGCATTCTATAGGCATGTGTTTTGACAGATGGAGAGAAGCTTTTTATGATGATTTTTCAACACTCATCCTCTGCAAGACTTCAAGCTCTTCCTGGCTACTGGGAAATCAAGAATTGGTGATTCAGTCTTTAATTCTGATCCATCTGCTCAAACTAATAAGATATCTCATTTGTAGGCTTCACTTTGAATTACCAAATGCAACTGAAACAATAACATTTGTCTTATATCCCAATTATCCTCTTGTTTAAAACTTGAGGAAGTTAGATAGGTGGCTTGCCCTACTGACTTTTCTGGGCGTTTTGTTATAGAAACTTCCTGTTGTGATTAAAGATCAGAAAATGTCCCAAAGGTTTCCAGGTACTTTTTAAATCAGTGCACTCATTTGCAAGGATTGCTAACAATGTAGAAATCTACTGGAAGTTTTCTCTGGCAGATCCTACCTCCTAAGACATCTTTAAGTGAGAACTTGTAGTGCTCTTAAATCTGCACTGTCCTTCCATGCTTGATATTAGTTGGTGAATATGTTTTTTCATGTCATACTTTGAATTTGCTATGTTCTGATATAATCTAAAAAGTTGTTGGATCTTCCTGGGCTAATTTGCACTTTCAGAGTTTTATTTCTACCGCTTAAAAAATTGAAGATTCTTTAAATGAAGAAAAAAAAATTGTGCACCATTTGTCAGAAAATATGATTCCATGCTCAGTTGTAGGTGGAGTATTTCTCCGGCATTTCTCTTCTGGGATACTCTTTGCTTGAAGACTAGGTGAAGGCTAAGCGACTGAAAATTATCATTCCCTCCTTGTTATTACAGCTGTATTTTTTCAGACAGTCGCCAGAAGTGGGCCACATCAACCAAAAGGATTATTTCAGATACAAAGTTAAAAAAATTTCACATTTTACAGCCTTGTGAGAAGGGCATCTAATGGCAACAATTTCTGAGGTACAAGTAGCACCTTTCTGAGACAGCCTGTGGAGACCCTCGTGAGATCAGCCAAGTCAGTGACTGAAGACTGCACATATTAGCATCATTTTTATAGTAAACTGAAACATTACATTACAGGCCAGGTGTGTGTCAACACAGAACAACCACAAAGCCAGGCTGAAATGCAAAGAGTTAATTTTTTTCATTATCTCGCTTACTGGAAGACCCTGAAGCAGCACCTGGGCAGCAGAGACACGTGAGGAGCAGGGCAGGCACTGCCAGGCTCGGCCCATCCTGACGGGCAGTGGGGCTGCTGTTTGCAGCCATTTACCAGAGGCTCTCATATTGTACCACTATGCTGTGGTCTGCCTGTGCTTTTTAGGATTTCTGGGCTTTGATCTCTCTTTCAGGACAACAATCTCAGACTTGTCCATAAGAGTGCCCGCAAGTCTCCATGAACACCCATGCTATCTCAACACAGATATTCTACTTCCCACAACAGACAGAGGATAAACAGCAGTAGACATAATATATGGGATTCCCATACTCTTAATCTGCAGGCCTAGGCAATCCCAGCTGCAAGGTCACTTGAGCAAATCTAGCATCCTCCTCACCATTCTTATGCTTTTAATCTTTTCCTTCCAATAACCAGTTTAGGATAATGTATATCATGCTATATTTAGCTTAACAATTTATGACAGTAACATGACACCCTTGTCATGTTATGATTTGAGACATAACAGTATTTTTAGGAGTTGTGAGAAATAACATAGTATATTTAAGATTTTGGTTATTCCTCTGAAACACATCATGTGTAAATTTTGATTTCATGTTAAATTCCTTTATCTAATATATTGAACTGCTGCTCTCTTTGTCAAGGTTCAGTTGTTAAGTTAGTATCCTAGGGAGTTAACTATTTTTCACTCTGACTCATAAATTCACATCCATTATGTCTCCTGCTGTTACTGAACTTTTCCTGGTTTATCTCATTAGCTTGGTTACCAGGAGATGATCTCATGTTTCTCCCATTGCCCCCACCACCTCTTAAATATTTTTGCTGTTATGAGTTTGTCAGAACCATACTCTTTGCTATAATTTCTTTATTTCTTTCCTTTTTTTTTTTTGGTCTGAAATTCACTCAAGCAAAAAATCCTATAAATGTCTTGTATTATCAATTAGAATAGTTGTTGCTGAAGTCCTTGAAAGCTTTTGAAGCAGGCTCTTCCTCAAACTGCAGTCATAAAACTTTTCTTTCGCCACTCTCCCCAGACTATGCACTTCTCTTGTTTCTCCATTTTCTTGTTATATTTTTCTTATAAGTGATTCTCTTTCATATTACTTAAACCTTCAAAGGAAGTCCTGTGTTTTCTTTGCCCTTGGTGTTGTTTCAGCAGGTCTCTTACATTTTCTCTCTGCACCTTATTTTCCTGTATGGCTCTTCTTGCTGACTTCCAATGCACTATTACACATCTTCAGTCACAGGTATCTAAGTTTCAGTCCTGGTTTCTTATCCAATGCACTTTGCTCCTTTGCTATTTTGTCTGTTTATGACAGTTTTTAACTTGGAGTGCCTTTGGCATTTTCTTATCTTCTGGAAACTCTTTTTCCTTTTTAAGACAATTCCTGTTTTCCCATTGCTTTTGAGAGTTTTCTGTGTAAGTCTGAGATGGCAGTATCTTTTCTTTCACCAGCTCTGGTACTCAGGGAAACTCTAGGAGTTGGATTTGCCTAACCATGAGTGTCTCTTCCAGCTCAGCTTATTCTGTGATTCCTTGAAAGTTCATTTTCTCACTGAGCTTGGTGTTTTCAGTTCATAGCAAAAACTGGCTGTTCTATGGAAGTTCTGACACCTTTCTGTGGTTCTCATTGCCCTTGCTGTTTATGGTTCAAGGTGTCAGTACATAAATACTGAGGAGACATCATGGCTTTACCAATAAGTGGTTTCACTATGCAAGGAACAGCTTTTCTAGTGGCCAAACATGCCAAGTTGTCTGTTGCAAAGAATTTGGATTTTTTAAATGCTGTATGGTATTGAAAGCCTCAACACAACATCACAAAGGGAATGCAGTAGTAGTAATAGTGCAAAATTAGCAACAACTCCACTTAACTAAAGCTAATAACTGCAAACCAGTAGAGATATAAGCGTTTTTTGAATTAACATGCTAGAACTCTAACTACTGGGATGAAAAATGTGGATGAAAAGTAACAATGAACAGCTTTATACAGACCATCTGTTCTTGTTGATGCACTGTGAGTGGTGATTTTGAACTCCCCATTTTGTGTTTATTTCAGTTCAGTTTTTTTAACCTTTTGAAGAAAGGGCTTTTTCAAGTACACTGTTAATTTCTGAGCTTTTACTCTTCTCATTTCAGCTAGTTTTTTTAGGTTGGCTGGATTGTGCTCTCTACTGCTTTTGTAATATTGTCTCAACTGCATCTGATTTACCTGTCACAAGCTTTTACCTTCTATCTTTTAAAATTAAGTGAATGTGCAGAATTGAGTCATGTATAGTTGTAACATTTTTGGTTAGTCTATGCATTGGGTGATTACTATGCAGTTTTCTGGAGATCAAGATTGCTTTATTAATTATAATTTATGTTCTTAATTAAAATGTTGTCTTATATGACTGGTCCACATTTATTTCATTAGAAATAATTTTAAGGTGCAATACATTTCTAAAACATTTTGGAATAATTTGTAAGTGTTACCTTTCACAGATTTTTAATACTTTACTCTTTCAAATCATGATTTTTGTTGTCTTGGATCAGAAAAAAACTGTGCTTAAACTTATATAGTCAGAACTGATTCTGTGATGCATATTGCACACAATTCACTTTGTCTGTAATTGTTCTCTATGTACAATAATTGACTTGAACTTTGCAGTACTAAGAAGTGTCATCTTGTTTTTCTGAGCTATCTTAAATTAAAAAAGAAACAGAGTAGTTAATTTAAATCTATTATATTAAATTGTCAGCAGTGAATTTGACAGGTATTAATTTCATCTGTAAAAATGATGGATTAAATTTCTTTATTATCAGTTTTCCAGCTGTTATTTGGCTGCAGAAGCCGTGTGAAGATAAAAGTTTAATAAGCTTAGTTACTGGAGCTGTTGACAATGCTTTTATAGCCATGTCTTGAGATAAGATTTAATAAAACAGTATTTTCTTCAGAGGTCTCTCTGGGACTTAGTACCTTGAGAATTAAGCTTGTCCTGGTACTTTTTTCCTGGGTGAAGTAGTGCTTATAGCATGCTTTGGACAAATAAGTCCAAGACGCTACAGAATTTATTAACATGTATTCTTCATCTAGACTGGGGTTTTTTCCTAGATTTTCATTTTAGAGCTTAAAGGGTTTATTTCAGCCTGAGTTTTTATACCTCTATATCTGTACAGATTGTTTCTCTTTCATCATCTGGTGTAGATTATTCACATATATATGTGTATATATTGCTTCTCCATTTATATGTGCGTGCACGTATGAATAAAAATACACAAATACAGAAGGTAAAGTGACCTGGCAGAATGACTGAATTATGACTGATGATTTTAAACATTATTTCTCTGTCAGCTGATTAAATGAAGAATTGAAGGTTTGCAGTTTTTGCACAATTAGGGCCCATTTCTATGTGTGGTTTCTTTAACAAAGTCACAAACTAATTCAGTGATGATGCACTATTTTTATGTTCTGCCTCTTCATCATTTATTTATGCTCTTCATTTCCACAATAACTGCCTTTTCAACTTTAAGAATATACTAGTTAATATAATTTTATGCCTGTATAAATGAAATTTTGTTTCGTACTACTTTAATTGGAAATAGTATATTGATGTGTTGTGCACTTCAAAAAGTGTTTTATACCAGATGTTTCATATTATTGTCAAATAATATGTATGTACTATTTTCCTCTATATTTTCTGTTCAAATTTTTTTGACTTTCAACATATACCTTGTCAGCTGCTCTTATGAACAGCTGAGGAAATTGCTGGAAATAGATGCCATAACAAGTTATCTGTATAAAACCCCGTAATTCTTCAATTAGGGAACCTTCTAAATGTTAGTGTGCAATGTTTCTATGCAGTATGCTAATTTTTGCATGTAGGCTTGTATTTATGTAGTAGTTTGTCTGTATATGTGTAGTCAGGCATTCACAATGAATTTATGTAGACCAGAAACACCAATTTAATATATTCTTATTAATTATGAGTACATGAGGTGTTCAGTTTATGTCTGCACTCTTGCACAGCTACACAGTGTTGTCAGTATTGGTAATTACAGCTGTTCAAGGTAGCAAATGATACTATCTAGAATTATGCTTCTTCTGAGATTATGAATTTGCATTGAATCATTAAAACAAACAAAAAAAATCCAGTTTAATTCCAGATGAGCAACTTCTCATAGCCTAAAATTTTAATTAAATTAAGTAGTAGATAGTTACATCCTGAGCCTCTTGTGAATGACCTAAGTGTTAAGTGACCTAAGTTGCAAATGTACTGCTTGCAAGTGTGGCAAAGGCACCTTGACCAGTCTTGCAGCCATATGTGAAAAGTTTTAGTAGCTCTGTGTTAAAAACTGTTTTTCTATGACACTGCAGACCATTAGCAGTCTAGAAGATCGTTGGAAGTTAAGTCTGTGGATTTCTGTCAGCTCCGTGTTATTTTTCAGTAAGAATTCAATGACAAGGTTAAATGATACTACCAAAGATATGTTAAGCATTGTCAATGGTTCAAAGCTTTTGAAAATTCTTACCCTGTAGCTCTGAAAGAAATGGATCTGTGTGCTTAATTTATCGTGATAGTATCAACTATATAAATAAACTACCTGATTTTTGTCAAACGTGTAAATTATTACTAAGGCAGCTGCTGTCCACCAAGACTTTATGCCTGTCACAGACTTTTAACAGGTGTCACCTGAGAATCCAATGGTAATGTCATTTGTGTGTTTCAATTAGAAATACACAGAAACATAGGTTGCTCTAGAAAATAAGGTATTTTGAGGAATCCATGAGGATGGAAAATAAATTTTCACTAAGATGCATCAGGAAATTCCTATTGACTTTATAGTTATAACCTCTTTCCAGACTATAAGTTTCTCATTTATGGAATTCTGTGGTGTTAAGAGTTTTCTTTGTGGCTACTGAAAAAGTGATTCCAGAATATATTACATTTGGATAATTGCATGCATTTTAATTATGAGGTATTTATGATACTCTTATTTAGGCTGGGATATTTTGAGAAGGACTAGGTATGTAGCATTTGGATTTAGGAGGCAGATTCTATTTGTTCTAGCACAGTTTACTACCATTAAAAATAAATGCATCATTTAAGTTCTTCGTAATTTATTAAGTTTCGTATTAAAAACACTACTTGAAAGCAATCCTTTATTTTTCTGATGATATAGAAAACTGGTTGATTCAGAGCAAAAATCTGGATAAAGGTCTGTCTTTAAATCAATACTGATAAAAAATAAATTAGAAATCATGACTATTCTTTTAATTGTTTAGTAGGTTTATGTTACTGAAACCAGAAGATAGAAAGATTGACATGGCAACTTCCTTAATCTTTTTTTGCTTAAGTAAAAGTAACAGGAATAGATATAAAGATTCCTCCATATCTTTTATGTTCCTTTCTTTTATTAAAGCTGAATAGAATCCGCATGTCACTGCTGACTCCTGGGTCATTTTTGTGTATTTTGAATGTTATACATTATTTGAAAACATAAGAAGAGACATGGTGAACATGACAACTCTTAATCTAGAATGATATTTGTTGAAAATACAATTTATTATACCATAGGAACATATTTTATTATACAAATTCAAAATAGTTGTGTCAAAACAGGGCAAAGGGAAATGCTTGAAACAAATTATTGCATGATCTTGTTTTTCTAAAAAAAGATACAGTGAAAAGCTGCTTATTATTTTGAATAATAATTGTCATTCAAGTCCATTGGCATCTGCAAAAATGCATTTGTTAACTGCCTAATGACATATATTTGCATAGTAATAGACTAGCTATTCTTGCTTAATTTTCTATACAAGAATAGTTATTGCTATTTCTATTTCTATCCTGTCAATTAAAATTCAGAATAATTTCTACTACCTGTAGAAGTCAGTAAAGTATTGTTTGTTTGTCTTATTTTTAATTCCCCCTCTGCTTTAATTTTCACTCTATTCATTTTTCCTCTGCAATTTGTAATATATTTGGCTAATGCTACAAATGGAAGATAGCACAGATCCTATTATAGTGTTCTGAAACAGGTTTTCTTTAATGGAAGATATATATAACTGTTGTATAAAGGCAGAGTCATGAAGTTTCATGTGAGCAAGTACTTTTCACCCGAAGCATCCTCCCATGAGTGCTGCTGCATGAACACTGGCTATTCTTCAATGTGAAGGTTTGATGTCATGGGAGTCTCCTATTTTAACGCTAGACTAGGCTTAGTGTCACTTAAAGTCCATAACTGTTTTATCCATAGCCTTGAATGGAAATTACACCAAACCCCTATGTCTTTCAGTTTTACATAGTGGCAGAGGACAGAGTGTCACATTTTACATGGACATAGCTGAGTGCCTCTCTGAAATGCGTCTGTGCTGCTACATGCAGCATATGGAACAAAAGGGAGAAATTAGGGATCTGCATACCTAATTGCTGAGCTAAGATTGTATTGAGATCAGAGATGTGATGTGCTGCCTCTCATGACTGACTGCTGCAATGGGTGGAAACAGAATCTTGAGCAAGGTCAGAGCAGCAAGAAACTTGCTTGTGTGCGAGAGCACAGCAAGGATACCTGTAGCTCTGCCTAGGGATGGATGATGAGCCAGCTGAGCGTCCAGGAGCAGGATTAACCAGTACATAGACATAAGCAATGTTGTTGTAGGATTTTGCTACACATATTGATCAGGAATAAAGTAAATGAGGCCTTCTTCAGACAACTAGAAGAAGCCTCATGTTTGTAGTCCCTGGTCTTCTGGGGAGACTTTGCCACCACAATATCTGCTGGAGAGACAACATCACAGAGCAAAAGCAATCCAGTAAGTTTCTGGAGTGCATTAATGATAATTTCCCAGCACAGATGACTGAGGAGCTGATGAAGGCTGATGCTCTGCTGTACCTTGTACTTAGATAAAGGGAAAGACAGGTCGGGGATCTGAATGCTGCGAAGTTTTTTGGCTGCAGTGACCATGAGATGGTGGAGTTCAAGATTCTAAAGGAGGGGACAAGGCAAAAAGCTGCACTGTCCTGGGCTGCACAAGAACACTTTGTCCTTTTAAAAAATCTTAAAAGAATCCTATCCCAGATGATCTGGAAGACCTAGGGGATTTTCAGGAATCAGATCTTCCAAGTTCAAGAACAGTCCATCCTGATATGCAGGAAATCAAGCAAAATGGCCCAGGGCAAGTGTGGATGAGAAAGAAACTCCTGACAAATATGATAAGGAAGCAGACAGGAGGGTAAAGCAGGGACAGAAGACCCAGGAGTAATATAAAGCCACTGTCCAAGCATGCAGAAATAGGATTAGGAAAGCCAAACTCNATTAGGAAAGCCAAACTCTGTTTGAAGGTGAATGTGGCAAGGTGTGTAAAGGGCAGTAAGAAGGGCTTCCACAACTACAGCAGCAGCAGCAGCAGGAAGGCAGCTAAGGAAAATGATGGCTCTTTACTGAATGGGGCAGCAAACGTTGTGAGATAAAACATCTGCAACATAGCTATTCAATGTCCTCTTTGCCTTGGTCTTGCTAGTAAGATTTGCTTAGGAATCCCAGAGTCCCTGAGGCAAACGGGAAAGATCATAACAAAGACTTATCCTTAGTCCTACCCTTACTGTAAGAGAAATGAAAATTAAGAATAAGAAATATGATGGTATTTTGAAATTTGTGTAATAGAGCATTTCTTTATGGATAGATGTAGAACACACAAGGCAAAATGAAGGAAAGGCCAATAGGAAGAAAATAAAGAATTTCCTATATAATGTCCCTACAAGAATCTTTTACATAGTTTCATGAATGGCATTAAGATGAGTTGGGGTATGTTTAGGTTGAATACTAGAAAAAGGTTCTTCACCCAGAGGGTGGTTGGGCACTGGAACNGCACTGGAACAGCTCCCCAGGGAAGTGATCACAGCACCAAGCCTGACAGAGTTCAAGAAGAATTTGGACAATGCTCTCAGGCACATGGTGGGATTCTTGGGGTTGTCCTGTGTAGGGCCAGGAGTAGGACTTTGATAATCCTTCTAGTTCTCTTCCAACTCAAAAGATTCTGTGATTCACAAGCAATAAAAAAATTTGATGGGACTGTACGATAAAACATTCACTAGGGTAGTCACATTTTAAGTAAATATACATTTCCACATTAAAAGAAATACAGAAATTGAAATTATAGGGCATGTGTCTTTAAAAAGTAGTATTATTGCAGATAAATAAATGAGCAAGTGCACATTGCAATAGTAAAAATATCTGCACAATGGAGTTATTACCCCTTAAAACCCAATATATCAAAATAGAAAGGTAGTTAGATAAATAGGGATGTTAGATTTTTTAATGAAATTCTATAGTGTTTTGAAAAATCCCAGGTTTTGTTTAAACAGGTATGATCAGAAGTAATGTATTTGAGTGAATAAATCAAAATTTAGAGAGTGATTAATGGCAATCTATCAAGAGTTCAAAATATATCACCCTACTCTCTTGATTAGCTGAAGAAACATTATATATTTCTTTGTTACTAGTTAATATTTTCTGTTAAAATATTGTATCGTATTGCACAGCTTTGTTCTTCAGCACAGTTTCCTAAATATTTCTCTTGAATATAGAGAAAAATGTTTTAATGGTAAGTGTTGCTGAAATTTTTTTGGGCATTTTTGACTTCTCAACCTTGAATGAAAATTCATGTATTCCAATCCACAATATTTAATTTTATGTGATGAGTAAATGCAGTCTGCTTTTAAATTGTCAAGAATTTTTTTTGTAGAAAAGGAAGGATATAAAAAATGTCTCATTAACACTAGTTTGTAGGCAGCTTAGTTATCCTTCAGTTTTCTGTAGTAAAAGATCTTAGTACACATGCAAATTATATCAATATTTCTTTTAAATACAAGATGTACTAACATTAATTAAAATAATTAGAAA
>VZTT01068640.1:18757-43224 GCA_013400855.1 Buphagus erythrorhynchus
TAAAAAAAAAAAAAAAAAAAAAAAAAAAAAAAAAGGATAACATGGATTTTTTTTCCCAAAGCTCATATTTTTGCAAAGGGCAAATTTCAAAGTTGTATTCCTAGTCTAGGTGTACTGTACGTTGTCAGGAAAATCAGACGCAGTCAGTGTGCATAACTGTTTTTCCAGTGCTTGTTCTCAAAAGTGGCTAAAACACTTTAGTAACACTTAAAAACATGGAAAATTAATAATAAATACTTAAACTCTCAGCAAAGCTATAAAGAATTGCAAATAGAGTAACTCAGTTAAAGACAAAATTTTGGTGTTTTAGCAGCTGCTTGGAACAAGGTCCTGTTATTAGCATGAGAAAAGTGCATAATTTTTTTTTTATTTGAAAACCAAGAAATTTTTGACTACTTCCTTGGACATTAAAAGTTTAATTTCTGTTTTAAATTAAATTGCAGACCCTTAATGAGGAAAGAAAAAAAAAATAAAGAGAACACATCTCTAAGTTACAGAAATATGAACAAGATGTTAACACAGCCTAAAATTCTGGATGGATTCCACTGCACATTCCCACAGTCACTTCAAAGAGTGGCACAGGGCAGACAATTCCTTTCCTGAGAATTAATGAGCAAAAGAACTTCTAATTTCTACATTACGCTTTTAAGGAATTATATTTGCTCCTTCAGGAGGTGAGTACAGCAGGTTTTGGCCAAGGAGATTTTAAAGTTACTGTTTATGTTAATTTAAAAAGAAAAAATTTGGAATCCAAACTAGTCTCAGATCTATTTCTGATCTATTACTTCAGCATCTCCCCTATGTGCAGAAAAACTAATACTTTAAAATACCCCATCTGTGGAGGGAAGAAAAGTGATCAGATTTTAGGATTTAAATGGTATTAAAGATTTACTGGCTCATCAGGTACAGTTTGGATCTGATTCTTGCCAACATAACTCATTTTACTGTCACAGCATGGAAGAGCTCTGGTTAGCAACCAGGTCCCACAAACAGCTTAAGGCAAGAAACAGCAGATGCATAGAGAAATATCCTGGGAAACAATGGTATGACTTACCTAAGTTTTCAGTAAACCTAGAGATTAGTCATTTTTGAGCATTGTTTGGGGGGGAAATATTTATTTATTTATTTATTTATTCTGGTGCCCTAGGTATTTTTTGTCAAAGGGTAAGGGGAGAAGAAAAGGAAGGTTTTGTGCCAAGCATTAGGGAAATCTGATATTCATTCTTCTCTCCTCCTTAAATATTTCCTTTAAAGCTGCTGTTTAAAAAAAGTTGGTTACTTTGTACCTTTCAAAATGTCCGACCTCACTTTTGCTTTAAACACAAACTGACACCTGATGGGAAAGTTTCCACTTACAGAAACTGCATCTTTCGTCACATTTAAAGAAACCATATTTTGCGTTAATTGCCATTTCCATGTGCCTTTGTGCTTTGGTTCCAGCAGCTGCTGCAGAGCTGAAGTGCTGCCAGAGAGCAGAGTTTTGCATTATTCCTGCCCCACGCAGATCTCGGAAATACCAGCAGTTGCACTAAGCCTGTTCTCATGAGAGAGCTGGCACAAGGCTGCACATCAAAGAGCTTATAATAAGCATCTAAACATTTGTTTGTTTATTCAAACTGCTGAAACCTGGGGAGATTTATTCATCACGAGAGCTGGGTCACATACAATTGAGTTTGAATTTCCTCCTTATTCCTGATGGAAAGCCTGGACAAACTTAGGCCCCATCTGAGGCAGAGCAGCTGAGGGATATCCTGCTGTGGCTGCAGAGGAACAGTTTCAGTCTCTCCTGAAAAGCTCCCTGTGACTTAGCTGAAAATCTGTAACTGCATTTGACAAATGCATTTGCAGCTGTCGTGGTACTGTTTAAGCATAAGGTCTTACAAATAATGGTCCCTCTCAGAAACCCCTTGTCCTTTAGGAAGTATTGGAATGTAAGGTGGAGTGTGGTATCTGTGCTTGCTTATGTCCCAAGTGCTTTCCTGATAATCAGTTGCATATAATTTTTGTATTTAGGTTTAATCAGCTTTATTATCCTTCTTTTACAGGAGATTTAAATTATATGTGGGTTTGATACAAGATTATTGATATTGTAATGTATTGTGGGATTTTTTTAATTTAATGTAATACCATTTCTTCCTGTTTCAATTTATGAAATACAAGAATATAATTGCAAGGTATAAACTTTCACTAAATTAATTACAGAGATGTTTAAAGAAAAATGTGTAAATTATTTAATTTAAATATTTTTTACATACTTTATCTTGTGAACCCTTTGTACAGCGAGGAAGTATTTACTTTTATGGGCTAAGGATGAAGGGGCTGATGTCAAAGACAAATTGCTATTTACTCCTGTCTGGTCTTTTATTGCTGTATCATTTGTGACGAGCTATCACAAATTCTTCAAAGTTATCAGTGTTTGGTGTTGATGATTATAACAAAACTTTATATTTTCACATAGAACATAGACTTCCTTTTATTTAATTTTAATAAAAGCAAGTCTAATTGAGGAATAGCTGCAATCCCAAAATCGAGGTTTTAACTCGAGTTCACCAATAGGAAAAATAGTGTGTAGAACAGAGTTCATCTTTGTTTTGCAGCATGGTAGCTCATTTTCCTTTGAAAAGAGCTAAAAAGAAGCTGCATTTGGTTCGTGCACCAGTGTTGGTGTTTCCTGAGGAACTGACTTGTGGCTCACTGGGAATAACAACATGTACTCAGGATTATTCCCTACCACCTGCCCTGAGGGCAACCTGCTGCTTTTATAGATGTATTTCAAACATGATTTGGCAGCGCAAAACAAGATGTTGAAATGGCATTATTGGCTTCCCTACAGGAGGGTTCCTGTGGGATTTTAAATAGAATTCAGAGTCTGCTCATAGGGATTTTGTGTCTGGTGCGTGCAGGTGTGACAGTCTGTGTCTACAGCATCCTGCTAAGGAAATCTGATATAGGGATGAAGGTACCTTTCAAAGGTATCTACTTTTTATTCTGCTGTATGAATCACCAAACACAGTAGCTATCACAAGCACAATCTATTACAAACGTTCTAGCTATCATTTGTACTTACTGCTTTTTATTTGTAACATATAATATTTTATTTCCTCAAATTGCTTCAACTTGACATTTTCCCTTCATCAGTGCCACCACACAGGTATGTTGTCTCCTAAGGTGTTTGTTCATGTTTGCAAAAGCTCTGCTGGACTTCCCTGTGCTAACCTGCAGCCACTTCCTTTACACTGTCACTTCACATGACACAAACCCACTGTATAACTGAGCCCACCCCAAGGAAGGCTGTTTCCTCCTTTCTTTTTTCTATTGTACTCACAGGTTTTTAAAATATTTTCTGCTTCTGAAGCTGGAGTGTTTTTTTCCTTGAGCTCCTTCATTGTGTCAGTCAATCTTGTCAGATTCCATTGTTGTGGGTGTTTCGTAACAGAATTCCTGTTGCAAGGGCCTCAATTTCAGATGAGCTGCCTCTGCCAGGGGATAGGCAGCATGCACAAGAGACCGATCTGATTACAGGCTGGACCTTAAATAAGGACTGCAAGATCAAGCTTGAGGTAGTTGAAGTAGTAGTAGTATTTTGGTGTATTTTCTCAGGTTGGATATGCAGGTAATCTCTGTTGTGGTAAAGACACCAGCCTTATGCTCAATGCCAGGAGTTTGTGGCATTCTTTCCACTT
This sequence comes from Buphagus erythrorhynchus, assembly GCA_013400855.1. NCBI lineage: Eukaryota > Metazoa > Chordata > Aves > Passeriformes > Sturnidae > Buphagus > Buphagus erythrorhynchus. Next base: position 22,441 of record VZTT01068640.1, read on the forward strand.
GAAAGTAAAAAGACTGGCAGGATGGGGAAGTACTGAGCCACTGAAATCCCGGCGGTGTGTTGTACTCCGGGTGTGTAGGAGTGCAGTGTCAGCAGGCAGCCCGTGTGGGATGTGCTGCAGAGCTGGGAGCAGGTCACCACCCCTCCTGCGGGTGACTCACTCGCAGCCACCCCTGCTCGCCCCAGCCCATCCAGGGGCTCACATGGCTCATTCCCACACACACAGCAGCTCTCTCCATGGAGTCACTATGCCTTGGCCCTTCGGCAGAGGAGGAACGTGCATGGTTTAGTTACTTCTTTAGTAATAACGACTCTAACCAACGTTTCAATGCTATCAGTGTGCTCCAGAACCCCCTCTGAGTGGTTTGACAAAGTCTGGTTTAGCAGCTTATCCGGGAGCTGCCTCCTGTGCAGCTCCTGCTGTTCCTCCAGCTCTTACAAAGAGTTGCTCAGAATTTTCTCTAGGAATGCAGCACCACAGCTTAAGTGCCCCGGGATGCTGAAGCCCTCCCTCACATCTTAAATGGTCTGTTATCTGGTAAGACATAAAAAAAGCACAGTGTTGTTAGTGTTGCCAAACCCTAATCAATAGAACTAACAAGTGTTTCATTAAATCAAGATATCAGTATTAAAGAGAAAACAAAACAGCTTATTGTTTCCAGTCATCTGTTTTTTAGGAGGTTTTGAGTACCTTTTGCTACAGTAAATACAGAACATAGAATAAGCAGACATTTCTTGCAAGGAGTAGTCGAACCTAATTCTCATGGAATGCTTGTTTCCCAGTAAAAACCACTAATTCAAGCCAAGTTCCCAAGTTTCTTTCTGTTAGAACAATGCAAATGACACTTCCAAGGACGAATGGATGCCCTGGTCTCGCAGGGATTTTTAGGAAAGACAACGTATCTTGCACTTGTGAATGTTAAAGTCGCGTCTAGCTACATACAATGATGCATTCTCAAACGTTACCAGCCTACTGATCTAGGATGAAAAAACTTGAACTAAACTTTATTTTCTTTTTTACATTCTGATTTTTCCACCTTCTTTAAAAATAAGAGGTTGAATTCACAGTGTTTGTATAGAGACTGGTAGGAACCTATGTGCTTTAATCCTTTCAGACTGAATGTAAAGCAACTTAATTTGAAACACAGTTTTGCCTTAATGGTTTTAAAAAATAAAGTATTTTTAAAAGTGAATTTAATGACTTGTGCTGATCTTTTATCTCCAGGAACGGAACTCACTGCAATGTGACATTAAAAAGGCAGCATATTTGAAGCATCTTAAAGTACTGATTCTTCCCTGTGTACTGTCAGACAGCTTTTGAAGCGGGAGTGGGTGTGTAACATACCCAGAGACATTGCATATACATTTATCTTTATATATTACCTAACTTTGGTGCTGACCCACCACCCAGCTGTGATCTTTCATATTCTCATGGGTTGTATGGCTGGTTTGAGACATCCATGGAATTCAACAAGTAACAAGTGCGCTTCTGTATGAAGGGCAGCACTGACTAATTCAATGAGCACATCTTCAATTAAATCGGTCAAGGAAATATGTCACAGGTAGCTGTTTTCCTTACAGAATCTGGGGACATTTTAAGCTGGTGAGAGAGTGCTGAGGTGAAAATTACAGCAGAGGAAAAAGACTTGGGTTTCTTCATCAGCTGTGCTCAGGAACATGGACGACCTGATGTTGAGTACTTGGAGACCCCAATGAAAATAACCTGTAAAGGCTGTGCATCCATGAAGAGCAGGAAAGGTTGGGCATGGTATCATTCAGCCTGTGAAATCACATATACACCAAAATATGATGATACTGAGACCATAATGCTCATGTTCAGTGGGAATACAAGAATGTGGAATATATAAGTTCTAACAGCTGGGCACAGATAATAATCCATTGTCATTCCAGGAAATACCAAGTGGCCCGTAGGGCAGTCCCCTTTCCCTCAAGCATAGACCAGAGATGCCAGAACATATCTGTTGTCCCTCTGCAGTACCTGCTGGCTGTTCTGCACCTACCAGGTCTTCACAGCCAGGTTACTTGAAGCAGAGGCATCCCTGACTTGGTTTTTCCTGCTGTACGATAAATAACTGAGCTGTACAGAGCCAAATTAAATATTCTGTAGTTCTGCTCTGAGGTTCTGCTCCATTTTAATACTGAGTCTTTTCCCCCTCCAGTTCAACGTAACAAGTTCTTAAAGGCATGGACATTTCTGAGGGCTTTAAATGACTCCTCAGTCATATTGTAAAGGCAAAGATAATGGTTATGAATAAATAAGGTAACAGTATTTCTCTTAAAAGGGCACAGAGGAAGCTGAACAGGAGGGAAAACAGGTCAGAGAGATGAGATCCCATTCACACTGACATGGGAACTGCACTAGGCAGGCTTTTAAAACCTGCTTTTAAGAGTACAATCTGTTCATGAACAATGGGAAATCCAGGAAATAAAATATTTCAAGGTATGTTTGCTGGTATAAACATATCCTGTGATCTCACACAACCATGTTGCTTTGGCAGCTTGATTATGAAACTACAATTCCAAGGTGGGAAAGTGCTCTCTTCAGTTGTGGGTTTAGCACAGGACATGCCTTTGGTGTTTATATAGAACAGATACAGACACCCCACAGTTTTTAAACAGTGTTCCTAACATGAAACTGAAATATAATACCAACTATCTTAGGTAAGTTTAGTATCACTTTCCCTGAAAGTGTAGTCTTTTGTAACTGCAAAAAGGAATCTGAAATGTTGCCTCCAAACATGGATCTTTTTTTTCCACAATTAGAGACATACATATATTTTATTTATTAAAGCACTTAAGGCTTGAAAAGGCTGCTAATAGCTTCATTATTGCTCTTCCAGTCAGTGAAAGAAATTTCAGTCCTGAACAGATGGCACCAATATACTAAGTTCAGAAAAAAAGAAAGATTTTAAGATTTAAATGTCCTAAACAACTCATTGAAATAATGTTGATTTCTTTTAACAGACACATGTTCATTCAACTAAAAAGATAAATTTTTGATGTTGTCCTTTTACAAATTATATGGATGGAAGAGTTGGAAAAAAGAGATGTTAACCAAGGCACTAACAGGTTCTGAAGCCATGAACAACAATAACTTGCATTTAAAAAGGTGATTTTGTGATTAGGGAGCATTCTAGATGTATCCTTAAGGTGTGTGACTCTGGTTTTACATAAAAGACACCTAAATCTTAAAACAGTCAAAACAGATAACTGAAGAAGCTAATTTTTGAGCTAAACAAATTGTTGCTTTCCATAAGAAGCTTATACCTTTTATGCCTGAAACTGTGTTTCTGACATCCCTATTACAGCTGCAGTTTATTTGTCCAGTTCAGGAAAGAATTGAGTGTACTAATGGAACTTTTCTATCTCCAGATTAACTGCTTTGAAAGTGAAAAGGAAGTAATCTTTATTGTAAGGCATAAGCCAGTCTTCTCCAGTTGCTGTGCTGACATGGACTTCAAGGTTAAGTGAAAAGTGACTGCAGGTGCAAGGGACTTGTAAATACTTTTATTGATTGCAGAAGCACCAACCTTCAGAATCTCAAGTCTCAATGCTGTGATAACCTTAAGATTACCATATTGAAAAATTTAAGTATTATATTTATGACATTTTCTCATAGCACTTTTATTTTAGACTTAAAAACAAAGCTTTAAATTCCCTGTCTAATGTAATCTTATCAGGACAGCACTGCCAGATTAACAATTGGTGTTCTCTGACTTTCTTGGGTATACACTGAATTAAGCCAGATCAATCTGTTTTGGAATTTCGTAACACTGTAGGAGTGTCAAGAACAACACAAAGCACTAAAATGGACATGGTTCCTATGCTCTGTGCTGTTTGGTTTCTTACTGCAAGCATTTCACATGGTGACAGCAGTCTCATCTGCCTTCCTTTCTGGCTCCTCAGCACCTCGGAGCTGCTCCCTGGCGCGGCCGGCGCTGCACGGGGATGTCTGAACCCAAGCCAAGGGCAAGGCAATGTGCTGCTCTCTCCAGTAGTGGTGAGCTGATGAAGGTCACATCTTTAAAAGGAGCAACATGATAGTCTCCAAGCAGAGAGAGGAGAAACCCCAGCCAAAAAACTGTCACTCTTGGGCCTTCAAGATTTATGCTTCGTATCCGTTTTTTTGCAGGATTTCTGCTGGGGCTTCCTTTTATCCATGTCTTCTTTTATTTCCAAAGGAAAGGTGTTTAGGTTTTCCTTCACACAGGGGAGGCAGAAATTTTTGGAGTAGAACAGACTACAGTCCTGTAAAGAAAATAACATTACTAGCAGGATACACAATGGAAATGTTTACGTTCCAGTCTCATTAAAATACGTTTATATTTAGAATTCTTCTAAAATTAATTCTTCTCCTTCTAGGCTGAAATATTCCATCAATTTAACTTTTCCTTACTCAATAATTCTAATATNCATGGGTAAGCAGCAGCTGGTGTTGCTGATGGATTATACCTGGAGAGTGAATAAAGGTGTAAGAGATTCTATGGGTTTTACTGAAACAGCAGTTTTCCTCTAAGTCTTGGCTGATGAAGATTTCGACCTCCTGAGAGGATCTTCCGAATTCCTGCAATGGCGTGTGAGACTTGGAGCCTCAGCACACTCTTCCTCGCCAGTCTCCATAAAAATGGCCTAAAGGCCAACGTAAGTGCCAAGTACTGGGGTCTCTCACAACAGACCATCTTTTCCATAACTCCCAAAAAAACTATTCTTGCTTCCATTAATCCATGCAATTGTACTGTCCTAGGACACTACTACGAAGTATCACTATTATATCACTGTCACAGAGGTGTCCAGTAACTGGAAAGTTAAATGAACTCTGTCCATCTGAGACAATTCAAATGAGATTTCATCCCTTACCCTCAATAAATGCATTCACTGGTTAAAACCTAAAACCACACCTAGTACTAAAGCTTGAGCTAATGTCTCTCCTCTGAACTCTTGATAGCAAAGTATAAAAGCTGTTGTGCACAAAGAAGGTATTTTTGCTATCCCTGTTCCATTCATAGCTTGTACGGACCAATATTTATTTTTTCCCCAGGAGCTGTAACCAGATGTCAGTAATTGAATAGAAAGAAGCAAAACTGATGGAACATTTTAATGCATTTGCAATGTAGAGTTTGAACAACTGGAAGAGAAGCTAATTAATGTATTATTCCTTTGCTCTGTGGTGAGACTTGACATCCCTGGTTCTCTTGACGTGCTGATCACCAGATTCCAGATAGGATTTCATGAGTAAGCTGGAATTGGCGTTGCTGATGGATTATTCTTGGGGATTTAAGAATGAATGAAGACATCAGTTTAGATAGAACTGGACATCTTTTGGGGATAAATGGATTCCCTGGTTCTTACTTAAATAGCAAAGTATTCCCCTTGCCATGGTCATTTGCAGCTGGCCTTTCTCTGGGAGTTAGGCTAGGCTAGGCTATTCCTGTGTTCCTCTCCTTGCTTTTGTTTCTTATATCACTATCTGGGCTCTAGCAGCAGATTCAGCTGATAATTGTATCAAAATCACAATCAGCCTGCTTCCATGTGACTTGGAAGCTTGAGGAACAAATTCTCTTCATCTATTGTCCTTTTCTTCGTTGACTGCCAGGCCCCTTCATATTCAGGAATGAGTGTGAGGCCTTAGCCTCTGAAAAGCCCTTAAAGTGGATTTCAGTAGCACAGCCTCCAGAGCCTATTGTTTTTTGTCTCTTGGTATCCTTAATACTTTAAGCTTCCAGTTTAAAAGGGGAGATTAGAGTTTAAGTTGGCCTGGCTATTGTTGCTTGCATTACCAAATGGCACACAGCCCCCCAGCTCCAAGGCTCAGGGCTCCCAGTGGTGGCCACTGGGCCATGGCAAAGGAGCAGGTGGGACCCCTGATGTCAAAATGCAGCTCCTCACAGGTAACACAGGTGCTCAACTTGCATTCTTTTGGCTGAAATGAGTTGTCAGCTAGTGCAGATTTTGGACAACAGGAGCTGGGGAAATCATGACTATGAACCACTGCACCCCTGAGCATGTACCCGTAGTCCTGCTCTCTCAGACCTGGGATTTTCAGCCTAACTCTTCTTTCAATGCCCTATGAATTAAACTTACTATGTAGAGTCGAGCCCTTCTTTTAAACCCTTATCCTGGTACAGTTCTGTGTTTAATCAGATGATACTTTAATGTGCTCTCTCCGTTCCATGATCAAGGCAGAAGGGGGCCATTTCAATTTCAAACTGAATAGTCCAATTGAGGTAAAACTGAGCTGCCAAAGCATGCCTCCATAGTTTATTTCTGTTTTGACATGAATCACCTCTGAAAGTAATATATATATATATATATAGGGATGGTATCTTTACCACAATACGTAAAGGAAAGGCTCTGCCCATCCATACCCAGGACTGACCCCACGTGACTGGAAGTTGAGTGGGAAGCAGCTGTGGTATTACATTTATCACTTAATACCTACAATCATGTCCAAGGTCAGTGCCCAGTCACCTTCTGCTGAGGTGAGCAATAAGGGTTGCAACTTCGTCCCTTTCCTCCTTTCTTCTCCAAAAGCCACCTTTCTTCCATGTCTTTAGAAAGTGTTGCAATAAAACAGAAGTAACTACTTTAAATTACTAATATGGTCAGATTATATAATTTCCTCTCCCCTTTTCTGAAAGGGTAATAGGAAGAAGGGCACTCAACCTGCCCAAGGACGTTTAAAAGCATTTCTATTATCTTCCTTTTTGTGTGGTTTTGACATGCTTTAAGACATTACAGATAATCATTGGAATTATTCCCAGCTGGGTTAGAACTAATGGCACTTACCAAGGCAGTCTGATAAAAGACTTGAGCAGGGTGATACAGGCTACAAAATGATTGAAGTAAATTAACTGAGTGAAACTTCAGAGGATATTTGGAGATATTTAAGTTTATGAGCACTATACAGAACAGCTGCTAAGTCATGACTTCTATTGGCACAGCAACTGTAGGGAAATACACTTCAGCTAGCATGGGTTGTCTCATGAAAAGCTTAAAATCTGATCTGTCTCTCAAATCTCCTTAGGTACAAAAGCTAGCTAAAATTCCTTTGCCAAATCCAAGGTCAGAAAAGTCTTAATTTTGCCCCATATTAGCCTAATACTATTCTAAATTACCACAATATTAAAAGCAACCTGCCACTAAAACCTTTCCAATTAGTCCAGCTTCTTTGCCAAAGAGGCCCAAGAAAGTATGATTTTCTTTAGCTTCAGTTCCTATATTTTAACACTTAGCTCAGGAGTGAACTGATATACTTGGGTCAAGAACAAGCAGGAACCACAACCAATAAAGAGATATTATCCTAACTTTCTATTGCCTTGGATAAGTTTTTACCTCTCTGGACTTTTAATTTTCCCTACATGAAGAGGAATAATATGTGTTTACTTACTTTGTGGTGTGGGTGTTTAAAGCACTAATTATCATTTCTGCAGATCTCTTTCAATGTTACCTAAGCAGTATTGCTAAATTCATTTTGAAATCATAGTCATATGTGTGATTCACTATCTGGCCTGGCCAGTTTGGCAAGAAATTTATTCTCAATTATTTACAATCAATGTTTTACTTTGAATGATACCATCAGGGGAATCTTGAAAACTCAGATAACAAGCAGTAAATGACTGACAAACTTCCACAATCGGCAGAATAAGCAGGGCTTTCAAAAACATTAGAGGCTTCCATTAGCTCACTGCAAGTATCTTCTATTCATTGCCAAGGTCTAGGTTAACTGAAACAAACACATCTTTTTAAAGAGAAAGCCCCACTTTCATTCAGAAAAGCACAGTGTGTGCAAAGACCTTGAGAGGCTGAAATGCTCTATTTCTGACAGCTCAAACTGCCTCACTTGGAAATATCTGCTGAATCTTTCCTAAATTCAAGACACTTCATTTGGGAATGAAAATAGTTAAATGCACTCAAGTTTGTCCCAAATGTGTCTGTGTTGCCAACCCTCTGCTGTTAAAAAGGAAGGATAAACCTGGCATGTCAAGGCAGGAATCAAGCCCCTAAGCCCAAACTCTCTGAGTAGCTGCACTTGCTCCTCGTTGGGCTCTGTGTGGGAGGGAGTCAGCCCCTGCCACCGCAGGGACAGCAGGGAAGATCCTGCCCATGTGAGCTTTGCCTCCACACAACTGCCCTGAGCAACCTGGGTCTGGAAACTTGAGCCCAGCCACCACAGCCACCACAACCAGAGAGTGCTGGCCCTTCACCTAGTCAGAGCCTACAACTCCCTCTTGTAACTTCAGAATTGAAAAAAAAAACAAACAACCCTCTGAGCTGCAATCACTTTTGGTGATTTTCAGTCGTTTAAATGTCAGAAGAGACTTCAGAGATAGGATTTTGAGAAGTACTCCCAGTGCAGGTAGCTGAATGTGCAAGCTCCCATGCCAGCTGCACATTGTGCCATGGAGGGTAGGAAACAACTGAAGCCCCCAGTAACAAGCTGGGAAGAGGCACGGATCCTTTTCCTAAAAAAGGGGCTCAGGGCCCTGCATCAGAGTCTGGGAGAGGACTGGTCACTCCGAGGCTCTGCAGGAGCCAGTGAACAGCAGGAAGACCCCAGACCCGAAATTCCCCATGGGAATGGGTGCACAGACTGTAGGGGTATAAAAGCCCAGGGGTTCCATCCTTCGGGGCCCCTCCTGGTGAAGCAGCCTGAGCTGTTCCTGCTGCTGCACCATTCAATTATTAAACCTTTTTTTTTCCTGAAATTGGATGCCTGACAAACCTGGGTAAGAAATTTCTTGAACAAGGAAATAAGCCAAATCAGAAGAAAGGTGCATGCCCCTCTTAGCCCATCCTTGGTGCTGACTGCCCACAAGTCAGAATAGCAACTACACTGGGCCAAGTGTGCCAGAATCTTTCTGGCTGTGTCTGCCCAACTCCCAAAATTTGAGGCTCACAGTAAACAAAGGGGCCAGTTCTGCCCCGAGAAGAAGGAATTAAGACAAGTAATTTTACACCACCTTTCTGGACTGCACTCAGATTTCACAGTTTAAGGTTACCTTCCAGCTGCTACCTAAATTCATTCTTCTTCAGAGAGCAAGCATGGCATGGTACAACTCTCTTCCCTGCTCACTTTAAACATTAACTTTTGCAAATAAGATGACAGCCCTATGCTGTGAGTGCAAACCTAACAATCTATGGACATTTATATTCCCTTTACAGAAAACACCCCAATCTACTACTGTGTGTGATCTATAGTGCCCTTATAGTGTGATCAATATTACCCTTGCATTTCCTGTTGCTAAGGAAGTAGAAAAGAGTGCTTCTTGTGCTTGAGAGGCTGGGCTGTGCTCATCTGTAAATAGAACACTCACAGTTGCTGATCATTTTAATTTAATACTGAGAGATTCATCTGGCAGAATCCACAGGAATATACAATTATGTACAATTAACATACATATAGTGGTAGGACAAGGGGGAATGGTTTGCCTTGAAAATGGATTGTTTGGGATTTTGCTGCTTGATCTTTCTCTGACAGGTCACCAAGACTGGAACAAAGAGATATGATTGAAGCAGCTTGTTTTGCTTGTACTGTACCAACACACACTGCTCTGGTACACAAACCGCAATGAGACCCAACAATGAGGAACTTGTCTTTGTCAGGGGTGATAGGATCCTTCATGACATAGGCTTTTTCCAAAAGTCTGCAAAAGAATAATTTCAGGCTTTCAAGTGTATACTTCACAGTAGGGGACAGTTGAGAGGGAGAAATTGTGGAGGCTGGAAAGTTATCAGCCCTTTGTACTTGATTTGCTCATCCTGCTGTTGTACACGAGGCAATGCAGCAGCTCTACAGCTCCTTTTCTCTTCAAAACCTTCAACTCTGCAGCTGCCTTCAGTCCTATACTGCACTTTTTATCTCTCTTCCAAAAATAGAGCAACTGGTGATCCTCTCAATGTCATCTTACTAAGTTTTTCTCTATCCTCTACCTTAAAGTAATTATCTTCTATTTTTTATGACAGGCACTCCTTAGCATGGCCAACTTCAGTACCTTGTCAAGTCACCATTTCAATTGCACAGCTTTTAATCAGAAATTCTCTTCCAAAAATGCATACATGTGAATATAAAATACAAAGGCTTTATTGCTCTTGGTTATGTCACTGCTGTAAAGCTGAGGTCCCCAACTCCTGAAAGCAGAGAGCAGAGAGCCTTGCAGTTACCTCCAGTGTGCTTACTTTATGTCACAGACTGTACTGTTTGCTCCAGGGTGTTGAGGGAGTGCACTTATTAATAATTTGGCAACCTGCTTGAGAAAATCTAAAGCTTTATTTTTTTCCGGGAGCTGCAAGCAAAATAATACAGAAGCCAATTGAGTGTCTGTCTGCACAGGGCACCCAGCAAGGGCACCTGACTCACTCCTGGGCTTAAGTCAAACTTGGATTATGGTAGTAATATGGATAAAAGATATTCTGTCAACTCGTACTGCCTTCTCCTTACCTCTGTACACACGCAAGTGTGTGCAGGAGTGTGTCCAGCAGTGTGTTCCTCTCCCCTTTTTCTGTCCACTCAAACAGAAACAGGATTCCCAGCTCTCATCAGTGCAGAGCCATTGGACAAGGCCTGCTGTCCAGCAGATTTCCTGCAGCACTGCATTCTGGATGTGTGAGCAAGCCAAGAAGGATGGGGTGTGAAGCTGTTTCTTAAAAGCATCTATGGAAGTGTGATGCCTCAGCATTATTCTTTTGCTTTTTGCACCTGAGCAATCCAAATAAAGCTGGGATGTTAACACTGAGCTTGGATAACCTAAATTAAGATTCACATTTAGACTCTTCAGAAATGGACCTGATTAAAGGTGAGCCATTGCTCTGCTGAGTGGAAGAGGGAAAACTAGTAGCACTGTGGAGTTTGGAATGATAAAGACAGCTGCCCAAGGACAACAGCCCCAGCAGGTGGTGATCAACAGCTGTTTCCATTCTTTAGGAAACAGAGCAGTCTTATTGGGGTGAAATGCTGAGTATATGCCTGACTTTCAGCTCCAGAGAGTTCCTGACCATGTCTGCCTGATGGATTTGTTGACCATGATGGCCTCCACCAAGCTACTCATGCATTTAAAGCAAAGTGTTTTATTTTATGGGGAGTTTAATGTCTGCAGACATAGCTGTAACTGAATAATTTCTGGTCAAACTATCCCTGCTTAGCAGAAGGAGAAAAGGCTTTGGTCCTAGAAAATATAAATACATAGTAAACATCCACACACTCTGTTGTTGCACGGTCTGACCTAATCCACACAAAAAAGCACTGCTATTCAAAATCTACATCATGCCAAATAGCTCTTAAGTAGTGTTTTTGCCATGTTTATTTCATTAATGCTGTGTGTATGTATTGGTCAGCTGAGGGAGGCTACAGTGGGGGAAGGGCTATTCCCAGAAATACCAGGCTGGCAGTCAGCAGTATTCTAGCAAGAAAATATTGGTATAGTAAAGTTGTCAGTGGGACTAGGAAATAGGTTAAATGCAAATTTTTGCATGGTATTGAAGCAAATATTGATTATTGTCTTTCCTACAAACAATGATAATTTTTAACACTCCTTCTGCTTGGAAAAAAGAAGATCATCTTAAGTACCAAGTGTCATGTTCAGGGTCAGTAGAGCATATTATTGGGCTCATGCAGTGCACACTACCAGGATTCTAATGCTTATAGCAGAAATGAAGTCTGTGATCTCAGAGGGCACTTACACAACTGAGCATTGAGTTTGGTGGCGTCTGCCCATAGTATGTGTATGGGGCTGATAACTCACACAGCTCACATTTGAACTCTCCTTGTGTCTGAACTTCTTTGGGAGCACCCATTTTTAAACTACCTGCAAGAAATACACACACAAAAAAATCTTGTAGCTTCAAAATGTGATGCTGGGAACATATCTGCAAGAAGATTAAAGACATCTGGCTTTGCAAATTAAAACCCCATGGAAAACTGACAATTACAAACCTTGATTAATAAATATTTTCTCCCCAATCAAGTTGGTTTCCCATGTCCCAGTTAAATTTTCCAATTCCTTAGACAGGTCTATAAATTGCAGACTGGGAGCCTAACTATAAAGTTCACCTATTAATTTGGAACATGCATGAAATAACTCAGGTGACAAAGCACATGGCTGTGAGCTTGAAAACCCTCTGCTCAGCTGAGGTCTATACTCCCTTAGTGCTTCCCAGGACACTGTTCCCTATCTGCTGCTGTGCAGAATTCCAATCCAGTTCTGCAATGCACATCTCCTCACTCAAACTGGAGCCATGAAAGGTTTTGGGACCCCACTCAGGAGGCAGGTACTAGGAAGGTAAGTGTTGCAATGAAAAGACTCTTTCTTTGTTTCTGGTTCACCTTGGAATAGAGTTTTGGAAGCTTACCCTTGGCTCCCTGTTCTCATCTGGCTTTCTATGGAAATGAGGCCAATGGAATCACCCTATACCATGTGCTCCCAGCTGAGCACATCCACAGCCTGCCAAAGGACAGCAGGGCATTCCCACTCTTCCAGCTCTGAGCCAGAGCCCTTCCCTGCAGAGCTGATTCAGTTCACTCTATTTATGCATCAGTTCACTAAGGCCATGTCCCTATTTATGCTTCAGCTCAGGGATTTTCTTTGGGGACAAATTGCCTGATTGTCCCTCCTTACCCACAGGTTTACACCACAGAGCAGTCTCACAGCACACAAACCAGAGGGTTTCAGAAAAAACAAACCAAAATATGTGCTCCAGAAGCACATACAGAAGCACCTAACACACTCCAACCTGAATGCCCAGCTGGTGGCCATGCAGCCTACAGGCTGGCACCAGAGGTGATCTAAAACATCCCAAAACACAGAGAATGGGCAGCTGGTATCCAACACCCAACACCTCGGTCCATGGTTTCTGTCTTACTAAATCACACTAGTTACTAATTGAGTAACAAAAAATACTTTTTAATTTTCTTCTTCCAATATTTTTTTCCTTATTGCTTTTAAGGAACTAAATTGGCTTGCAGAGGAATCCAACAGCTGCTAACAGTAGCACAAGGTAAGAGGCAGAACTGCAGCACCAGCAGAAAGGCAGGGCTGAGATGAGGGACCTGCACATCCCTCTTTTGGTGACAGTGAGCTGCTATTTCTGCTTGCCCGACAGAGTGAAACTGAATCCTCAGGGACATCTGCTGACAAGGTGAACTAGGGGCAAGGTGAAGCAGAGCTGGGACTACTTGTCATCTAATGTTCCAGAAAACCAGGGAGATCCTCAGAGGCTACAGAGGCTTCATAACAGACACCCAGTTCAGAAAGTACTAGCCTGTTAAACCCTGAAACTTAATTTTGGAAATAATCTCCCTTACCTCATCACTCCTTTACCACCAGCCTTTTCTGGTCATTCCTGGCATTTCAGTAGCACAGAGTTCTTCAGATGTAACACAAATGGGGCTGGACACTGGATTAATAAATAAATTCACCTTGAGAACAGATTAGAAAACTATATTTTTTCACAAATGATATGACCCTTGGATATCATGTGTTTTTCCTACCTCACAGGGATGATTGAGAGCATTTAATTAACTCAAGTGCTTTCAGATTTGTCAGTTGTATGGCATGTACATGCTACCCATTTCTCCCTGTATATTGTAATTCAGATTCTTCAAGCTATGCACTGACTCAGCTAAGAAGTCTACTTTTTGAACCCTGCATTTTAGGAGTACCAGCTAGGTCCCGTTGACATACCTAACTTCACCTTTTCTGCAGGTACCCAGCAGCAATACCAACATACCCACTTGACCGAATGAGATTCAGATCCACACTTTATGCAATATTTTTGTAATCAGTCTTCCTTAAAAAGGAGAAATCATTAACCCCAAAGAAGTAGAGTATGGAAAGTCACTTGAATCAAATAGGGAACCTATAATGGTGACTTTTTCTTTAAAATAGTGCGAAACACCAAGAATCACAACAACAAAAAAGAAGTACTTATGGCAGTGAAGGTCATGGACTTTGGAATGAATATGTCCTGATCCCAAGTTAAAATAACAGCCCTGGGTTCAGAGCTGAAGTACGTTAGATATAGAAACACCTGCTCTCTCGCAGACCATCGGCATGTAGAACAGAATCTGTTCAATGCCTACCACTGGGAAGGAATGATATCTATGTCCAAACACATTTTTGGCTATGCCAGTTGAAAAGCATATGATCCTGCCTGCAAGACACAGATGAATTTATGATGCTTTCCATCTTACTCCCAGCTTACAAGTCACTGGTAGCAGCTGTACCAAGTTTTATTTCACTTGGAACATCATTTGTCCCAAGAGTTTGTCTACACATCAGCACTTGGGAAAGTTAAAGTCCCTGACTAAAGGTGTGAGGTCAGTGAAGGCACAGATTTCAGAGTAAATGCTCCCATTCAGAAGTAAAGTTTGCTATACAACAAAGTAAAGCCATTTCCTTCTGAAGAAAGGTATTTAATGGCAACTTTGTGCATGTGCTTCACACCTTAGTCTAAACCACCAAGCAGACAAGTCCTGAGATGCACTTTCTCACAAAGAGTCACTTCCAAAAAGTTCATTTGCTTTGAATAACCATGTCTTTATGGCATAAACCCAGTTGAGCCAGACATTGCTTTATCGCATTGGTCAGCTCATTGATTTGGAACTACACACCATTTTAGCAGGATGTGACATTGTGACAGGTGTCTGTCTGCCCTGAAGCAGAAGTGAGAACTCATTTCTCTCTAGCAAACCAGCAGCAGGAGAGAGGATCTCTTGAGGAGAAAGTCTAGGACACTAATCCCTTCTTAATAATGACAGGCAAATTTGTGACCATGAGCAGCCCAAATCATAACCAGGTGCTACCACTATTTTGTTCTTACCTTGGTATGTTCTGAAGCAGCACCATGTCCCAGTAACATGTCACAAGTCTGTCTGGCTGACACATGCTGAACAGGTCTTTGACAACAGCTTGTCTAGGACTGAATTCTGCCCAATCATTTTCCACTCTGACTGGAAGCCACAAGGTACTTGAACACATCCTCACTTGATGCACATGCCCATCTCTTCTGGAAAGAACACAGTTACCCACATGCTTGGGTAACCACTGAACTAACACGCTCCACAGAAACCTGCCAAGTCAAGCCTAGAGTGCTGCAGGGCGTGTGTGAGGTTGGCTCACAAGTCCTGGCAAAAGGTGAAGCCCACAGATTTCAGCGCCACAGTAAGGAAATAAATGCAGTAAAAGCAAGGCATGGGCTAAGTAGTGCTGAAAGAGTGTTTCTCCATGCTGTCTGCAGCTGATACCTGATACAGACATGGGGAAATGGCTCATAGTCCAGTTCTCTGGAGACTCCTAAAGACTTCAGGGTAATTCTGCTTGGAGCACTCTGCTAAGAGGCCTGGAAGGCATGCCAGAAATCATAAATCACCCTTAAATTGTCAGGGTCAGTGGCAAAGTAGTAGCACAGATAAGTAATCTGATTTTCTTTGCTTCAAACCTCATTAGCACAAGTATTTACAATGCATAGGTTAAGCCCCTCTTAATACTCCACAGGAGACTCCTCTATTTCTGAGTCACAGATAAACTAGAGAAACCATACAAGAAACAAAGTGCCTATAAACAGATGCAGACTTTGATTTAAAAGGCTGTCAGATAAAACCAACATTGACACACCCTTAATCCTCTCCTACAGAACCCTTGTTTCTTTTACCTGCCAGGATTTTCCTGCAGTATCCACTGTTGATTACAATAATCTATTAAAATATTCACAGCTTGATTTTCTACAGGTAAGAGTGCTCTCTAGTAGAAGGGCAGGAGTTCATACCCTGGCATGTCCCAGTGTTTGATATGACAGATATTTAAATACAGTTCAGCACTAGCAATATGCTTGCCTTCTTCAGAAAAATAATCTGCTACCTAATTGATCAGGTAGTAGATAAAACAGCAGAACCTTCTTACTTGCTAGTTAATCCCCAGGTGAACAACTTTCTTCCTCCTGTTCCTTCATGCTACAGCCCTGAAGGCATGTTTAAATCACCTGTGGCTGCCTCCCTGCTCTTCTTTTGAGGCGACTTACCTTGGGTTCAGCATGAATTAGCCCAGGACTGTAATATCACCAAGCATGACCATTCAGAACTTTCATCCTTACTCATTCTCTCAAGGATCACTTGATTGAATTACACCTTGATTTGCAGCACCCTTTCCCCCAGGCTGGGGGTTGTGCTGGCATTGCTACGCTTTCTCTGCTTGGAAGGAGCAGAGATCCCTGCAGGCTTCCCTCCAACCAACAGGTCACAGAGCAGGCCCCAAACCCCGCTCCTGAACAACAGCTTCCATGGATTCCCCATGGCAGCAGCAGGATAAACAGTTTAGGTGGTCACAGATGTGAAAGCCAGTGTGTTTTCTGAACAGTTGTAGGGAAAGAGTAGTAAAACAAAAATCACAAATGTGCAAATCAAACCCCTTCCTTGGGTAAAAAGGCTTTCCGAACACATGATTAATCTCAAAAAGGCATCCATACCTAAGAACCATGATTTAAAAAAGCTGAGAAACCAACACTCAACAAAAACCAAGCTCAAGTGCCCCTTACTCAGAGATGGCATGCAGCCTGCTCTAAATTAGGCAGCATTTAGTGAGAACCTCAAATTAGGTGAGAATTTAAAGCTTCACACAGGAAGGCTGCACAACACATCATCTACCAGTAACACAAGAGATCCAAACACTGAAGTGTTGCTGAAGTGATCATCAATTCTGGATCACAGAACTGTTATTCTTTGCCAAAATGGAAAATCCAGACCTGAGGTCAGATTTCATTAAATCTCCTTCTGGTTCAGCCACAATAAAAAAATCAACCTACAGCCACAATAACCCTCTGTCCTGAGCTCGTTTTCTCTCCCTTCCAAACTGCAGCTCCCTATTAGAAATTTGTTACATTAATAGCCATTGTGGGGAAGAGCAAGTTGCTCTATTAATATATAAGTGATGACCATTACTTTTTCAGTTGTCCTTAAAAAAAGTTAAGTGTAGGGCCACACATGTACCACGGAAAGTATCACCTTGGTTAAGTGCAGCCTAAACTTAGTGCAGTACTTTCCAACAGAGTCCAAAAATAGGAACACCAAGATTTTGTGGAAATACAGGAGGAGAAGCTAACACAGTATTTCAGAAAATAAGACACTGCCATTTGACATAATCCTGAAAGGAAGAAATACAGCTCCATTGATTAATCTCCCAACAGAAAGCAAAACTGGGACTATAAGGAAAGACTCAGCCCCATGACACAGGGTTGCATGTGACAATGTCCATGCTGTGGAGCTGGTGCCCACTTTCTCCTGTGACTAGGAAGATGTTCAGCATTAACATAGATGGGAAAGGGGATTTTTTCCAATAAAATGTGACTGCATCTCTCGGTTTGTTATGATTGAGCTTGAGCTGGGGACTGCATAATGAAGTAAAGAAAAACTCTCCAGAAAGAAAAGCAAACAAAACTACCACAGAGGTGAGGAGTATGGGGTGAAGAGTGCCAGCTTCAAGAAAACATGGGAATAAAGACAGGCCTGTCCCTACTATACCTAAAACCTCTGGATGCACATGGCCCAGCACACTTTCTGCAGCCATGCTCATTTCCTCTGTGACATACTCCTCAAGGTTTGTTGTCCCATCTGGTGTGAACAGTAAGCACAGAAAAGCACTAGAGATCCACTGGCAGCACATCTGATAAAGCAAAGCCCATGGTCACCCAACCCTTAGAAAGTTTTCCTTTCCAAGGCACTTGCTGGGAATTTCCAAACAGGTTCCTTGTGTCACACCTTCACACCAAGGTCACTTCATTAGTTACAGTTTACAGTGGAAATTAAGTCTTTTGGTCAGGGGTTAGCAGCTTCCAAACTTCCTGACATACACCTATGTCAAATTCCTGTCTTCTAGCCAAGTAGTAATATGAAACAAGGTGAATTCAGGCAGGCACAGAACTCCTGAATTTTTAGCAATGTTTTCAGGTTACTCTGTTCGCCATTGTCAGAAAGACTTGGCTTCCCAAGTAGTAAATACTTGGATTACTTTGCCTAAAAAATATGCAGGTACTGAGGTTGCACTTTTTTCAACACCTGATGCATCAAAGAGGTATCAAGTCACATACACTTCTGTAATTCTCTGTAGGACACTGAGAATTATGTGTCCTTAGACAGCTGAAGACCTGTTTTATCACTGAGTGCCAGGCCATTCCTTTTGTGCATGCTCTGTATCCTGCCCAGTCTGTTCTCCAGAGGGTCTATACTTATGCTTTTTCCTTCTGTCTTTCTTTTGGACAGATTTACTTCCCTGTTCATCAGAGGTAAAACAGAAGAAAAGTGGCTTTTTCTCATATGACAAATGTAGTCATGGATGGAGATAAATGGTGTGAATCCTAGAATTCAATATAACCAGAGTGGACTGCACCTCCTGGGTCACATGCTAGGAAGGCAGACACATAAAATTTTCACAATTCTGACTTTCTACCCACACAGCTCAAAATCCACTAAGAACTGGCAGCATCCTCAACATGCCACAGATATTTAATAAACTTTTCTTTGGCTTGAGACCTCCATCTGTCCAGCAAACACAGACAGGTCTGACTAGGATTTCACTGAGGTCCAAAAAGAAAGTGTGGGCTCAGAGTAGAGTTAATTAAGCAGCAGAGCAGATGGGGTCTTGACAGAAATTGTATGTTGCCCATGTTTTTCAAAGTTTTTCAAAGAGCTGGTTATAGGTCTAGGTAGATAGGGCTTAAAAACACTGTGATATTTCATGCCAGATTTAAATGTGTGCTTCCTTCCTGCACATACACATGGCTCCAAGCATAGTTAATGAGTAATAACTTTACTCATGTTGGGAAAATTATGACAAAATAAACGAACAGCTGGGGGAGGAGGCATAGTGCAAAGTTACTATGGCCTGCAGTTAGAAGCAGACTTCAAAGGAGGCAGCATGGTTCAGGCATTAGACGGGTAGCAAAAAAGAAAACACAAAGAGCAGGTGAAAATGCTATCACCAGGTTCTGACAAAAGAAGTAAAAAACAGTTGCCAATCCTCTCTTGCTTTTTCCAGGCCTGGACTAAAGAACAAAGAAGCCCAAACCATTGCAAACATATAGATAACTAATTTCTTTCTTAATCCAAATCTCGGGGTGTCACCCTGACTTTTTGAGGTGTTTATGCCTTCTGATGTTTTCATTCCTGCTTCTAACTTTCTCACACACTTTTCTGTAAACAACTTATTGTTTTTCATTCTTTCATGTAGGTGGAGAAAGTTGATGGACTGTTAGTTTGTCCAGTGTTGTTGGAGAGGTGGCACTGTCACCCTCCAATCCACTGTCACTTTTGGAAAGTTATATATATGGAGTCAGAAATTAAACTTTGTTCTTTTTCACCTTTTGAGTTGCAGTGAGTATGAGTCTTTATTTCTCATGTCCTATAGCGACATCGGGGTTTGCCAATCTATTGGGAATTTGGGGGCTTTTTACACCTTTTTTGGTGTAGTGATTTTTGTGCTAGTAAAAACACTGGTTTAATCAACAGATCAGTGCAAATGTGAGGCACGGGCTAGAGAGCTTGGTATCTCAACCAGCCTGGGGAGCACATCTCCATTACAAGTCAACTTACTAGCAGAATCCAAGTATTTTCCTACAACTCTCATCAAACAAAAACCTTCTTTGGTCTGAACATTCTCAGACTGCTGCATCTGGGCAAAATGAAACTGAGGAGAGCCTTCATCAGGTTCTTGACATTACCTTGCCATATTTGTAGTGACTCTGTTTGAGGGAAGACACAAAGTGAGACAATGTATCACTAATGCTTTCATTGTAGCAGCTTCTTTGCCCTTAATTTACACGGGAAGTTAAGGCATGAGGAAAATACTTCTGGTATGGGATCCAGAAGCATGAAGGTCTTAAAATTTTGTTTCTATAAAGCATGCCATTTCAGTTGTAAGAATACAGTTACATATCCTCACTAATTACTAGTGCACAGATCCACTTCTTTGGCTCAAAGATGCCTGGAGTTGGAAGACAGTGGCCTCTAGCTCGGGGACCGTAAGTGTCTCCTGGCCAGCAGCTGCCCCCCCGGCTCCGGGCTACGCTGTCCTCCCCATTCCCGGTTCCCCCGCCCGGATCCCGGTTCCCAGCTCCCTCAGGTTCTCCCTAGGTCCCCTTTTCCACCCTCACGGGGAGCTCCCAGTTCCTTTCGCCCGCGTCTTCCGTTCCTCGATCCCCTCCTCAGCTCCCCTTTGCTCCCCGATTCCCGGATCCTGTGTGTCTCCCCCTCCTCAAGCTCCATTTCCTGTTCTGTCCCATGCTCTTGTTTGCCTCCCGATTCCCGCTTCCCGCCGGCTCCAGTTCCCTCCGGCGCCCACCTTCCACCCGGCGCTACCCCTTTCCTCGTCCCCGTCCCCGGTTCCCTTTCCCCATCCCCGTCCCCGTTCTCATCTCCATTTCCCTTTCCCCGTCCCCGTCCCCGGTTCCCTTTCCCCATCCCCGTCCCCGTTCTCATCTCCATTTCCCTTTCCCCGTCCCCGTCCCCGGTTCCCTTTCCCCATCCCCGTCCCCGTTCTCATCTCCATTTCCCTTTCCCCGTCCCCGTCCCCGGTTCCCTTTCCCCGTTCCCTTTCCCCGTCCCCCTCCCTGGTTCCTTTTCCCTGTCCCCGTCCTCGTTCCCATCTCCGTTTCCCTTTCCCCGTTCCTGTTCCCCGTTCCCGTTCCTGTTCCCGTCCGACTCTCCGGTTTCCTTTCGCCGTTCCCGTTCCCTTTCCCCCCTCCCGTTCCCATCCCCGGCTCCCACTCCCCACCCCCCCGCGCC